>ML780736.1:656357-687007 GCA_009831015.1 Picea engelmannii
GATCAAGTTCTCAGCCTACTCTCTCAGCACCAGCTTTTCCTGAAACAGTCCAAATGTGCTTTTGGTGCATCTGAAGTAGAATACTTGGGTCATCTAGTGGGAAAGGATGGCGTCAGGGTGGACCCGAAAAAGATTGAAGCTATGCAAGATTGGTCGCACCCTAAGACTCTCAAAAGATTGCGGGGATTTTTGGGCCTCACAGGGTATTATTGCAAGTTCGTTAAGAACTATGGAAAGATTGTAGCACCCCTCACGGCTCTCCTTAAAAAGAACTCTTTCACTTGGACCCCAGCAGCTGCTCAAGCTTTTCAAACTTTGAAGACGGCCATGTGCACCACTCTGGTTCTGGCCCTTCCTGACTTCACAAAGACATTTGTGTTGGAATGTGATGCCTCAAGGAAAGGAATTGGCGCTGTCCTTATGCAAGAGGGTCGACCTTTGGCCTTCACTAGCAAACAACTATCTGAAAAGAATCTGGGCAAACCCATTTATGAAAAAGAAATGTTGGCGATTTTGCATGCCGTTGAATTATGGCGTCCTTATCTCTTGGGGAAATGATTCCAAATTAAGACAGACCATCAAAGCCTCAAGTACTTTCTGGAACAATGCATTTCCTCCCAGGAGCAACAAAAATGGGTCACTAAGCTCTTTGGATATGATTATGAGATCATTTACAAGAAGGGAAAAGACAATGTCATGGCGGATGCACTGTCCAGGAAATATGAAGACGAAGGATCCCTTTTTTCTCTTTCCTTCATTGTACCCGATTGGCTACAAGTTGTGCACCAGGAATGGCTTCAAGACCCCAAAAGTTTTCATCTGATCCAACAACTGCAGAACAAGGCGCAGACTCCCCCAGGGTACTCCTGGCTTCAGGATGAGCTTCGATACAAAGGTCGCTTTTATTTAAGTAAACAATCCAAGCTCAAATCCATGGTACTCTCTAAGCTTCATGCTACACCCACAGCGGGGCACTTAGGGTTCACCAAAACATATGACCGAGTCAAACGTTCTTTTTTCTGGGATGGTATGAAACAGGACATCCGTAAGTTTGTGGATGAATGTGAGGTATGTCAACGCAACAAGGGAGAAATAGTCAAATCTCCAGGCCCCCTCCAACCGCTTCCAATTCCCCCTGCTATTGGGAAGGATATCTCTATGGACTTTATTACAGGCTTACCCAAATCGAGGAATAAATCAGTGATAATGGTGGTGGTGGATCGCCTTTCCAAGTATGATCATTTTTGTGCTCTTCACCACCCATTTACTACATCTACGGTGGCTCAAATTTTCATGGATCAGGTCTTCAAGATTTATGGCATGCCAAACTCTATTGTTTCTGATCGAGATCCAACTTTCACAAACAATTTTTGGCAAGAACTGTTTAAGCTACAAGGAACACAATTGCATCTCAGCTCAGCTTATCATCCCCAGACAGATGGTCAAATGGAAGTCGTCAACAAGTGTTTGGAAACATATCTGAGGTGCTTCGCCTCTGAAAAACAACACCAGTGGGCTCAATGGTTACCCCTCGCCAAATGGTGGTACAACACTACATACCATACAGCCACTCGCATGACTCCTTTTGAAGCAATGTATGGAAAGAAGCCACCATCAGTTCTCTCATACTTACCAGGTACCTCGAAGGTCCAGGCGGTTGACCAAACACTTACAATCCGAGAGGATATCCTTCATACCCTTAAAGAGAACTTGGTCATGGCCCGGAATAGAATGAATCAGCAAGCAGATCAAGGTCACTCGGAACGTCAATTTGTAGAAGGGGATCAGGTGTTTCTGCGACTGCAACCATATAAGCAAACTTCCCTCAAGGTCGAGCAGTGTCAGAAGCTAGCACCCAAATTTTGTGGCCCTTACACAGTTCTCAAGCGTGTGGGACAAGTCGCATATCAGTTAGCTCTACCCAGTCAGTCGAAGCTACATCCTATTTTTCATGTTTCATGCTTGAAGAAGGTGATTAGAACCAGGTGCCAAATTCAAAACAACCTTCTAGAGTTAGCGGAAGAAGGATCCATTTGGCTACAACCAGAAGAAGTTTTGGACCAGCGGGAGCGTCGCCTGCGTCAGAGAACCATCAAGGAAGTGCTAGTACAGTGGAAAGATATGACTCCAGCAGATGCCACTTGGGAACCAGCTACCATTCTGCATCAGTTTCCACATCTCAAGCCTTGAGGACAAGGTTGTTTTTAAGGGGGCAGACATGTTAAGGTCCTAACCCTCACATAGGTAGATTAATGTATTCAGATGTAATAAAGGTCAACATTAATAAGACCTTTCAATAAAATAGAATAAGGCGGATGTAAGAAGACCTAATAGAAGCTTCTGCTTCTAGAAGGATCTTCCTCTAGATGCTTCTCTTAATAGACACATTTAGTATAAATAAGAGTCGAGGGTATGAAAACCCTAGCTTGGAGATTATTGTAACAGAGCGTTGCTCGACTGGAGGTTGCCCCCTCGAAGAGGCCTCTGAACATTGCTTCCAGAATCAAAGTGCTTTTCTATTGCTATTTTGTATATCATTTCTATGTATTGTGAAGATTATGCTGGATATTTTACTGTTATTCTGTCATTTCTAGCATTTCATTTATGTTCTGCATATTTTATATATCTGGTATCTTGCAGGCTATGTCAATGGTGAATTGATTTTGGCTTAGTGCAAGAAGTTGTAAGTGCTTTGTGCTACTCAGAAGTTGGCTATGTGCCTTGACTTGATTTTGAGGAATGTGGATCTAGTGCATAGTGCATAGATCACCTATCCATTGCGGATTTGGGCTTTGTGGCTTTGTGCACAGGAGCAGATGAATGTAAGGAGATCAAAGACTAATAAAGAAGAATAATAAGTTGGTGGGCGTAGCCCCTTACTAGGGTAAACCACGTATATCATGTGTCTTGATATGCTTTGTGCAATGTTGTTTATGTGATTATTTTCTTAGTGTTGTTGATGTTATGTATAATGAATGCATATGATGGTGTAGTTTAGTGCTTAATGATGTGAATGCATGCTATATCTGAGATAATGTTGTGTGCTAAGTGATTGGAACTGTTAGATCTTGATTATTACTGTGCTTCTCTGTAATTATGGTTAAATCAACGATGTAAATGAGGATCAAAATCTAATGCATGTTGTTGGTGAAGTGCTATGTTAAGTATTGTAATCATGGATCTGTGTCCCATCTTAGTTGTAGACACTTGATTCCTACAACCCCCATGCCTCTACCTCGGGTGAGACTTCATTTTCTTCGTAGGTTTTTCTGAAAGGGTCGGTAGTTAGGGTTTTTTTGGTGCATTGTTGAAGCGTTGAACCCTAGGTCTGCCCCTATGTCAACAAATGGTTTTGTTGTCGGGACGTGAAACTGTGATTTCTAGGAATTGAAGAAAAGAGAAATCTTTGTGTGTAGATCTATTGCTATAGTGCACAGTATTCTACTTGACTTGCGAAGCTCTGTGCTAAGAAAGAAACCAGATCTAAAAGAAGGAGGTAAGATATCAAAGCTTTGTTCTCTAGTAAAGGTAAGATAAGTGGAAATTTTTGCTTCAAAAGTATGAATCTAGGTATGTTTTATAGATTTTGTTCTTGTCTGAATGTTAGGGAATAGATAGAATAAAGATTCGATTTGAATAAATCTAATAGAAATAGAGAAAAGTATTTTATTCCTATGCATATAAAGCATTTTTGGACTAATAAGTGGATGCAGGAACCTAGAAGGAATTTTTCCAGAATGCAGGTCCATCACTGTGATCCCAGTGCACGGTACAAGAAAGTTTGGGGATCATTTAAAAAAAAAAGAGGATTGACATTTTGTTATAATTGCATAAGACCGAGACATCTTGCTAAAGTATTCCCTATTATAGGCCCTCTTTGTCTTTGTTGTAAAGCTATTGGTCATGAGGTTGAGGATTTCCCATGGATGATTGATAAAGTTGAAAATATGAACACAAGACAAGAAGAATATAAAGGTCAAGAAACTAAGGGTATGTTAAAGAATCATATATAAAAAGAGTCAGAGACTATGTTAAAGTAGTTAAAATAAGTAATGGAGAATCACAGAGGCATCAGTTTACCAGAGACTCTGAAAGAAAAACAACGCATAATTACAAGAATAGAAGATTTCGACATAGACTGTGTATTGGATGAAGAAACACATGAGAACATTATGCTAGAAAGCACTTGGGAAATTTTGGGAAAGCCTGCTATGATACCTTCATTAGGAATAATTGGCTTCTTTAAAGTAAAGATGATAAACCTATGTGGAAGAGTTACTAATATACCTATGATTGCTCACGAAATGTTAACAGAAGAGGATTTTGAAGTTATTAGGTTTGTTGAGAACAACGACCCTTTTCCACTTTTATTAGGAAAGACTTGGATTGAGAAGGATCAAATTAGAAGGAAAGCAGAGGAGGAAGCCATAGAAAAGAAAAGGAAAGAACTAAGGGATTTCATAGCTCTAAGAATAGATTGACTGATAGAAGAACAAGAAGTTGAGTCGAAGCAGCATAACAAAAGAGAAGTAGCTGTCAACTTTGAAAGAGTGCAAGAAGGATTGAAGGACCTATCCATGCAAGAAGAAAGTATGCCCACCCAGGACCTAGTAACCAAAGAGGTATTACCTTTGAACCCTTTGAAAAAACAGATAAGAATAGGTACGCTAAGAACAGATAAGAATAATAATAAGAATGGAAAGAGGAATACATGGACTTAGATCACAGGAAAGAAGGAAAGGAAGCTTAGTAAGAAGAAATCCAAGTTAGAAAAACCATAGGAAATTCCAGAAAAGACTTTGTAGGAGGCAGATATGCAGAACTCGAGCTTCACTGGAATAGCAAAAAAACACAGAATGGGACTTCGCCACGACAAAGCTATATGACTGTTGGAGGCACCCCAACCATTAGAATGACGCTCTGGAACAAATAGAAACAGATTTATTTCTGGAAATATCAACATTTGACCATTGAGACCGCGCCATAACAGATCGATTTGAATTTATTAAGGCATTCCTACCCATTGGAGGAACCTGTTATGATGTTTCTTATTTAACCCGCCAGACGCTGCGCTGGGACCACCTTTTGCAAACCGTGATATCTTAGCTAATAGAGAATCCATTGTATCACGTTGTGCTTTCTAGACCTCACCATCCACCTAATTACCTCATTTTCCTATTCGCCTATCCGAGTTATTTGATTACGAGTGTGCATGTCGGGCGAACCTAGCGCAATAGAGAAGTCTATGGAGGAAATACTTGTATACCTCATGACTGAGAGATTCATGTCTGTGGGAATACAAGCATTGTCGACTGGCAGATTGCAAGCATACCCATTGACTGGATGAAATTCTGGCCACACTGATGAGAAACGAAGAAAGCACTATGACAATCTGGCTAATGCAAAGCAGATCTTGTCAGTATTGTCAAACTACATCCTGCCTTTGGCTGGCAAGGTTAACCGTGATAGCATCCCACGGGATTTTGAATACACGTTGATCACTACGTACCTCCCGAAGGCAATACGCACAATTGGACCCCAGTTAGGACATATTCCCGCTCTAAAGAAAAACGAATTCAACCTTAGAGACCAGAAGAACTATGTGATGCTTGCACTGCATAGGTATTTGATGAAGATGACTAGGAAGAAGCTGCGCATAGTCTCCCAGCCATGGATAAAGGAGCTCACGCAATCAATGATCTTGAATGCAATGAAGATCCCCCACTTCGATCGACATCAGGAGGTTAAATCTTGCGTTAAAATTCTCATGTCATGTTATCACAGAGGCTATCTATGGCTTGATAGGCGCGTCGTTGTGGATATGACATTGATCCACCTCATCATAGGACTGAGCATGCATGGATCGAACCCTCAACAGTTCTACCCAGGAAAGGTTGGAGATCGCTCCCTGACACAACGCATAAAGGAAGGCTATGGTGACGTAGAGAAGGGAAAGAAAGGCTATAAGGTAGCCTCCATCCAGGATGGCACAATCCACCTATCTTGTCAGCTTATAGCTGGTAAGCTTGTCAAAAAGAACCGTCCGACGCAGGTCACTATATTTTTAGTATACCTCATAGGGAAGTGTGTCGAAGGAATGAAAATGAACTGGGAGAGCTACCTCATCAACGCATTGGAGAAGGACTACCGTGAAGCGCAAGATCATGGATATGAGTTTCATTTCAGTTGGCTATTGGTACTGATCACCTTTGTCTCTTGGCAGATGCTAGAAGGAGCGACATTCCCCAAAGTTGAGACATCATAGCCATTAGATGCAAGGTTCTCCACCTTGTGGTACATGAATGATATGGTGAAGCAGTGGAAATTGAACATGGTGTTCCATGCTTACTACCTACAGTTGAAGTGCTCCATTAAGGCATTTCCATGAATGACCCTGAATACTTTGCATCATTACAGGGCGCTAGATAATTTTCATGCAGATCAACACTTTATCTACATCATCGCATGCAAAGATGAAAGTAAGGAGGAGTTGTAGTCATATTATAAGTTGACCGATGAAGACATGGAAGAGATCAATAAGGAATGGCCAACAGAGTTCCTTGTACCAGTTGAAGATGCAAAATTCTCCGACCCTGACATCATCGGAAGTCCATTAGTCACTCGGGTCAAACATCATGGAAAGAAGAAAAAGAAGAGAAAGGAGGATGTCCATAACATAGAAAGTGATGAGGAGGACAGCGCACCGGAGGAAAGTGTGCATGAATCGCCCGCAGGAGGAGGAGGAGACGAAGTGAACTAAGAAGAAGGAAGGGAAGAGGGAGACAAGCAAGAAAAGGGTGAAGTGACACCGTCGAAGGATCCCCTTACAAAATCCAAGACAATAAAGAATACCCGAGCCAATAACCCTCAGTCGAAGAATGTGCTCACAGTGGACGATGTCAATCTCATCATCATAGTATTGGAGGACACTTCCGAGGATATCTTGCAAAGACATGAAGCGAAGCAAGAAACACTGTATGAAAGAATAGATAAATATCTCAAGGACATACAACAAGCCATCTATTCGAGTCATGCAATACCTACTACACCTTCGTCATCGAAAATTGCAAAATTGGGGGATGAGCCCACCCAATTACGAAGGCTAGCGGATGCAATCGAGGCCCGAATTCATCAATTCCAAGAAGAAAACGAGTAGGCCATAAAGGCCTTGAAGTAAGAAAAGGAGGAGGTCCTAGAGAAACTTCGAGTTGCACAGAAGGAGAAAAATGAAATTCAGGCAAAGTTAGAGCAGAACAATGTGAAGATACAGGGAAAAAAAGACCAATTTCCCACAGAGAAGATTGCGATCAAAGAATAAGTAACTAAAGAACTTCACTCTATGTCAGGCTTGGCACATGAGGATGAAGAGTCAGTTAAGATACAAGCGGGGAATCTCACTGAGGCCATTCAACAACTTCAAGAAAGGGTAATGGAGCTAGAGATCCAAGCAATGTTGAGCACTCCGCAAGAAGTACGCAACCAAAGGGAGGAAGCTGTCAGGAAGGTAGTAGAAAGAATTAGAGAACTCACCTCAAAGTGTAAGAAACTAAGTGATCAAAGTGCGCAGACCTATGAGCACCTTGCAGAAGATCCAGAGCTGAGGAAATTGGAAGCACAACTCTAGGAGGTGAAACAACACGTGTCCATAGTGCAAGCGTAGATGAAGCTGCTTATTGCAGTCAAGAAGATGAAAAGATCACAGGAATAGTGTGTAGTCTAGAAGCCAATTACTGTTATCCAGAAAAAATTCATGGAGGTGACACAAAGACTCTATCCGAAGTAGTACGAAGCCTGCACACTTTTTGAAGAGATCAAAGGCCAAGGCTCATAGCTAGACCAAGTAGTTGCGATGGTAGAACAACACCTGGAAGGGCCTATTACAAAGCAAGTGATTCAGAATTTCATCGAGAAGGAGGCTCTAGCGAAGCAGCAAGTCAAGTCAGCTCAAGCTAAGATCAGGGCCTTTGAAGCGACCCTGCCCAGATCTGAGTGACTCAGGATGAGTCACAGGTGAGTGTTGAGGGCATGTTGGCCCTTGACCAAGTTTTGAGGAAACATTGGTCGTGTTTGACCAGTTTTGGGACTTTGATAGGTTGGTCGAAGATGGATCACCCAAGAAAAGTGAAGATCATGGGATCTCATGTGTTTTGTGGACCTATCAAGGGGTTCATTAAGGTTTTTTATTAGGGTTTTGGGATGTCAACCCATGGGTTTAACCATGGTTAGGCCTTGTTGTAATTGTATAAATAAGTAGCTAAGCAATGTAAGAAGTACAGTACTAGAAATTGGCTTAGTGCATGACTACTAGTGGCTATGTGCATGGTGGATTGATTTCGTCTTAGTGTAAGAAGTTGTAAGTGCTTTATGCTACTCAGGAGTTGGCTTCGTGCCTTGACCTGATTTTGAGGAAGGAGGACCTAGTGCACAGTGCACAGATCATCTGTCCACTGTGGAGTTGGGAGCTGTGGCTTTGTTCATAGGAGTATATGAATGTAAGGATATCAAAGACTAATAAAGAAGAAGAAGAAGTTGGTGGACGTAGCCCCACACTGGGGTGAACCACGTATATCTTATGTCTTGATATGCTTTGTGCGATGTTGTTTATGTGATTATTTTCTTAGTGTTGTTGATGTTATTTATAATGAATGCATCTGATGGTATAGATTAGTGCTTAATGATGTGAATGATTGATAGATTTGAGCTAATTCTATGTGCTAAGTGATTGGAAGTGTTAGATCTTGATTATTACTACGCTACTCTGTAATTAGGCTTAAATATGCAATGTAAATGAGGATCATAATCTAATGCATGTTGTTGGCTAAGTTCTCTATTAAGTATTGTAATCACAGATATGTGTCCCATATTGGTTGTAGACACTTGATTCCTACAACCCCCCCTGCCTCTACCTCAGGTGAGACTTCATCTGCTTCACAGGTGTTACTGAAAGGGCTGGTAGTTAGGGTTTTTTTGGTGCGTTGTTGAAGCATTGAACCCTAGGTCTACCCCTGTGCCAACAGGTACAATAAATTATTTTCCATAGACTAAGAAGAAATGAGAGTTACCAATAGATGACTTGGGATTCACTCTGTCATCCCATAAAGCGTTCTAAAGGGTGAGGTGTTGATTTCTTTGATCATCGTTGACAATTTTCTTGATAATTTTAATGAGGTTCTTATTAGTTGACTCTACCAAAACATTCCCTTGAGAAGTGGTGTCTCCACCATAATTTCCACCATCCGATCCATCATGAAGTTCAGATAATACCTTTTTTGCATCCCTTGTCTCAATACATCTCAGAAAAACACCATCATAATTTTTTCTACATAGCATTCCTTGTATGAGTTGATACTAAACAGACTTGAGTCTGAGGGATCTTTTCATTTCGGGATATAGATAATGCAGGGCTTACCCATGGGTTAAGTAATATTTCATTTCATAAAACCTTTGGTTAGAGTTAACAGTAATGTAACATAGCTCTCTTGAATACAGTTCTTGATCCTGATACAAAGAATCTTCATGTAATTCATCGATTATTGATTCAACAACTAGTTTGCATAGGCACTGGCATTTGACGATTCTGTTGGCTTAATCTCCAGGTTATACTCTTGTAAAGATATAAAACAATTTTCTTTATTTTCTTCTAAGTCTTTCTGTACCAGGAGATTTTTGTACCGCAGGGTAAGGAACATTAACTTTGGTCTTAGATTTGAGCAAGAATGGCCTGAAGTGTTTGACATCTTTGAATACAGCATAGGTTTTTTTATCCACTTCTAGGTAGTTTAGTTCTGCTCCTTGTAAGACATAACTCATAAAATCCACAGGGAATTCATCTTCTTCCTGGTTCTTCTGCGTTAAAATAGCTGCAAATGTGATGTCATAAGAGAAGTTGTTGAGGATAAACTCTCGACTGAATTCTGGGCTTAACAATGCAGGAGATTTCTCTATGTCTACTTTGATATTATTGAAAGATTATTTTTTATTAGATCCCCATCTAAATTTAATGCTCTTTTTTATCATGTATTGCATGGGTTTTACTGTTTCTTCAAAGCTAGGGATGAATCATCTCACAAAATTTATTCTTCCCAAGAATGACTGCATGGATTTATTCTTATGAGGGGGATGAATCTTGGCAATAGCTTCAGTTCTCTCTGGTTCAATTTTCATACCATTCTTGGAAACAATGAACCCTATAAGTTTTCTTTCATCAACAACAAAAATATATTTCTTAGGGTTGAGAGAGATACCATATCTTTTACACCTATTGAATACTTTCTTCAAATGAGTTGTATCATATTTTATATCTCTTTAGAAGATAGTAACATCATCAATATATACCACAACAATATCCAAGTATACCACTAAAGGCAATTTCCATGGCCCTCTAGAATGTCGCTCCAACATTGATGAGATCGAATGGCATCTTCTGGTAAGCATGTGTTCCCCACTTAGTCCATAATGTTTTTTTAGTTGATCCTCATGGGCCACTTAGACTTGGTTATAACCAGAAAACACATCTAAAAGGGAGATCATCTCAAATCCGGACACACGATATAGAATTTGTTCCATCGGAGGCACTAGGTAATTATATTTCTCTGAGGCTTTGTTCATATTCTTGAAGTCAATACAAATCCTTATATCCCCATTCTTTTTCCTTACTAGGAATATGATCTTGGAATCTTGTAATCACCCTGTAATTTGCCCAAGGTTGTGGAGTTAGTAACAGAGGAAACATCAAAACCACTTCGAGTCTTGGGTCTAGGCTTCCAAGACTCAGAGAGGGATCTCTCTTTCATATTTAGATTTTTTTGAGCATGGATCTTAGGCTAGATATGCAGGATAAGATATGTTATTGAGTTGGGTAGGTGCAGAGAAAAGGAACCATTAGGCAATGGAGTCACAAATTGAGTTTCAATCAAAGACAATTTTTACATATAGCCTTACAGGGCAATGTAGGCACTCTTGTTGGATTCTTTTAGTTTAATTTTGGATTTGGAGGAGAAGATGAGAGGACCAGGCAATAACAGGGCAATCAAGAATCTTGAAATTAACCATTGAGCAGAAAACATTGACAATTATGTCAAAGATGGAATAGAGTGTATGCCTCAACAAATTTTGTTCTTTGAACTTCTTTGCATAATTCAGAGTATGAATAACTTAAGGAGAACAATGGAAACAAATTACAGTGAATAAGAAAAACATCACCACCAAGATTGACACATGAATCATGTAATTATTGTGACTGGATTATTGGATTGATGAAATACATAAGGCTCTATGAGCTCTGATACAATATTGAAACATGGTCTCTGACTCATCCCCAGGCTTAGGATTTCGAATTCAACAACCTCGGCCAAAAATAGCAAGAAATCCCCAACAAATATGGAACTGTCCGCCATGAAAGACAGATCGAATTGCTGAAAAAAAGTGGTCAACTCAGACATATTTTTCTCCTCATCGGTGACACGTGTGTATAAAATGGAAGATTTTGTTTCACATGAGCATGTTCTGGAGAAAAACCTCTTTCATTTTTTTTCAATTTCATCTCCAGTTCGCCGAAAACAGCTCCCGCAAAATCAAGACTGAAACAGGAAAAACTGGAAAACTGAAAAAAGTGGTTGAAAGATGGCTTTGATTCTCCCAACTAGTGTCACCTGTGAAAATCTGGAATATTTTTTTGTTCTTCATCCCGTTAGGAACAAAAACCTCTCTCGGTTTTTTAAATTTCATTTCCATTTACCCGGAATCCACCTCGGAAGTCGAAAGGTTAAACAGGCAAAAAACACGCTTTTGAAATTTGTGTGAGTGGTTTTGCAGGGGTAAGTGGTTTTGGTCGGACCCCTTGAGGTGGTAAGTGGTATTGGGAGGGGGCATCGGAGTTCACCAAGAGGTGACACCTATCTCTTCCAATACCACCAACTCGCACATCAAGGATTTGATGGGACGTTAGGGGGGGGGGGTCTGAGTTGTATAGGAGCATGCAGTGAGCTAATAACTTAGGATAGTTTTAAACGTTTTATTATTGTTATTTATTTATTTATATATATATATATATATATCTGTCAGAATCAGCAACTAGTTGGGCACGTGCTCGCGTTACACGTGGCCGTGTTATCCAACTACTACCACTATAACCTCCAGGTGTGCCTACAATGCCCCTTACGCGGCACACATTGTAAGTCGTGGGGAATTGAACTCGAAACCTCATGGAACTTCATTTTCACAGCACTTGCCAATTGAGCTACCCCCCCCCCGGGGGCATTATTGTTTTTTAGTTTTAGTTTTTATTTTATTTTTAATTTTGTTATTTCGTTTATGTTTTTTTTAATATTTTTTTATTTTTTTTAGTTTAGTTTTATTATTTGTTTATTTTACGTTTTATTTAATCCATATTTTATTTAAATGTTTATATTGTTTTATTTATTTTGTTTTTTGTTTTAATTTATTTTATTTTAATTAATGTTTCATTTTTTAATTCTTTTTAATTTATATGTATTTTTGTTTTTTTTATTGTTTTCATTTAATTTTTAATTCTATGTTTGATTAATAAATGACTAACTTACTTATTAATTTTTTAACAACTAACTTAATTATTAACAAGGCTAACCTAGTTTATTAGTCTAATTACACTAATTTGATTAACGTTAACACTATTAATTAATCTAATTATTGGTTTATTATCCTAAGTTTGTTTATTCGTGCAGGGATGAGTGATGGGCGAGATGTGGCCAAGGGACAAAAGGACAAGGCTCATAGGTGGATGAATGATGCAGCAGGTGACGAAGGATCGGGCAGGGTGATAGAGGATCGAGCGAAATGGATGGAGAGGGGGGGTAAAGGAAACAACTGAGAGACCAACAATCTAGGAACTTCATCGTGAGACCCACAAATGATATCTGAATCATCAGACCTCTTATAATTATAGGACCCTAACAAATCCAGCAACTTATTCAATTCTTCTTTGACTTGAGGCTCGAGGTTGGGGTGCATATTCCTCATCTTTTGTTGAAATGATTTTGTTTGAGGCTTCATGGAAATTATGAGTTGTATGATTTTTGTTTCATATGTCTGAGATCCTCGTAGGTCCAGGAAAACATGCCTTTGTATTCTTGGAATAATTTGATGTAAGACTATATTTCTTCGCGAGAAATTTGTTTTCCCAAACTAATGTTTTGAGGCATGGTATTTGTCCCCAAGTTCACCACTTCAAACTATATGGATGAACTACATCTCTTCTAATTGGTGACTTTCTTTAATTTTTTATGGAGATCATAGAGTTTCTCCAATCTTACTACATTCCCGAGGATACAGTTGGACGAACATGATGGGTTGTTTGATTGAGTTGGGTCAATATTATATGGATTCACCATTTGGTCATGTTGGCCTTCATCTATCATAGAGTCTTTGAACGTATCTTTGAGGTGTAAGAAGTTTATAAGTTGTTGGTGATCATCAAAGACTCTCCAATTAGTGATTTTTTCAGAAATTGAAGGCTTATACAGAATTTTAACAGAGAAAGTTTCATGCATCAATACATCCGAGGGTATTAACCTAGAAACTACATTGGCTAGCAAATCAACATCACAGTTCAGTAAACAGGGTACATAACTAACATTAAATGAATCAAAGGATTTGATCAGTTCCCAAACCTCTAATTGATAATTCTTCAAATGACTTGAAATACAATGAATGTTGTTCCTTACATGTTTTATGATCATTTCAGAATCACCAAATACCTTGATTCTGTCATATTTCAAATATGTTGCCTTCCTTAATCCTTGCAGTAAAGCTTCATATTCGGTAGTATTATTGGTGCATCTGAATTTTAGTCTACATGCAATTAATGTCTTTCCTCCTTTCGTATATTTCAATATGAAACCAACACCCTCACCTTCTAAATATTTGGATTCGTCAAAGAATAGTGTCCACATGTTAGAATCCCCTTTCTTTGATACAACATTTGATTTTAAGTTTTCAGATTTTTTTTTGTTTTAGTGGGGTTAGTAGAGTTAAAAAGCATTTCTAGTCTTTCCTTAGGAACTATGTTAGGTTTTAGATCAGAGGAACCATTAGTATGATCTATTATATTACAATTGGGCTTGACAATCTAGGTGCAATGAAGGATTCCATATTGGGTGTTAGATTCTGCAAGAGATGATGTTTCAACTATAAAATTCCCCAAAAACATCTCATATGAATAACTACCCAAAATTGAGTTGTTAAACATTATCGGTTTATTTGGGTCATTAAGGTAAGTAAAAACATGTTTCAAACACCTCTCCTGGTCGATTCTGATCCGATTCATTTTACCATTACAAGGGAGCCATACATGAGACCAATCAGTAGCAAAGTAACCATTCAACATAGTTGACTAATCTTAACTTAAAATCATTTCATAGTTTTTAGGTATGTCTACTACTCTTATATCAATAGTTTGATGAACTTTTGGATTAACAGACATCCTGATCAAGACATTTTCTAATTCCCCGATAAATTTAACTCTAGTTATGTCTAACTGAATAATATGAATGTCAAATGGTTCAGGTTTTACATTAAGCTTCTCACAGACCTTGAGGGGCATGACATTAGATGCGGCTCCTGAGTCTGCCATACAATTATGAACATTCCTATTAAATATTTCAAAAGTAATGAGGAAAGGTGGGGTGGTAGATCTGGACTTATGTCTGGTTAGGGACACATTTGTCTCTATTTGACTCTTATATGGAGTGTTATTGTTCTAAGAACTTACCTTGGTTGTTCCCTTCTTTTCTCTAGCGTTAATTTCTTTTTTTTCCAGTGGAAGTTTTCCCTTCCATAATTTTAATAATTTTTTCTTGAATTTGTGGAATCTTCATAAGCTCAAACATGGAAATGTTGGCTTTCTTCTTCTTCATATCTTCTAGGAAATCATATTCCAACCTGGCAAAGGGTATGGATGAAGCATTAAGTTTTGGTGTTTGATAATTCATTTTGGGGTTGGACGATGTGGTATTAGAGGGATTGAGAGTAGTGTTGGTTGGATAATATGATTGTTTGGTAATGGGTGTGGTGGAAGAAGTAGGATTATCAGTACTACGGATGTCAGCAGAATCCTTTTTGTTGGCACTCCTGGTAGTAACAACATTTTTTGACATGTGTACCTCTTCTACTTCTTCTTCATCCCCACCATAAGCAATATCCTAGAACGAATTTAACGATTTCTCTTCAGGATCTTGTGATTCTTGATGTTGTTCTTGTTGTTCCTGAATTTCTTCTCCTTCTTCATTGACTTCAGTCATGTTCTTTATTTCCCAGGTTTGAAGAGAATATTGTACAATATATTCCATGTTAATTCCTTTCATATGAGAAGGGGTGGTTTTGTTGGTTGGTGGAATGTTTTATCTTTCTTGGGGGGGAACCTAAAGAAATTTTTTTCGCTAGAGGATCCTTATCCACTTCCTTTTTCAAGTCTATTAGATAGTTGGATAATTTATTAATGATCCTATGAAGAGATTCCATATCCATTGAATCAGAAGGCCTTGTATCTTCACTAGGTTTGTGTAGATTTTAACCTTGTACAATATTTACTGCAAACATATTTTCAGTAAAAGAACAAAAAAGATACAATGGAAAATACAAACATTACACATATTTTTTCCCCTGGAAACCCAAACCGAGAAACCAACATATTCTATATTCATTCATATTGTTACATTGTTTACAATACAATATAAATATAGGATCCAATAGCATCCAAAACCCTAACCCAATGACCTAGATTAGTCAACAACCCTAATTCCTTAACCAGAAATAGAAAACCATATGCAAAAACCATGTGTCGAAAAAACACCCAAAAATGCGACACATTTCCCGAGAAAAAAAATCTCGAGGGCGTTTCCCCTGAACCCCTGCGCGGGGGGATTTCTCCCCCATGCACCCCCCATGTGTTCTTAGTGCAACACAGACACTAATACTCGTGAAAATAAGATAACACATACCCAACATTCTCCCACTTGTTGTTTTCTTTGCATATAGGGGGTTACAGGGTTACATAGTCAAGAATCTAGGGCAGCAATGCCCATGGATCCTTTACACCAAGAAAACTTCTCAGTGCTCACAGATTTTGTTAATGAATCTACAACATTATTCAAAGTGTCCACCTTCATTAACAATAATTTATTTTCTTCAACCATGTCTCTCACAAAGTGATATTGAATATCAATATGCTTTGTCTTTGAATGATAAGACGGGTTCTTTGCCAGAAAAATTGCACTTTGACTGTCACAATATATCCTTACAGCTTGTTGTACAAACCCAATACCTAAACACAATATTTGTAACCATATTTCTTCCTTACTTGCAAGAGTGGATGCCATGTATTCAGCTTCTCTAGTTGAAAGTGCCACTACAACCTGTCTTTTGCACATCCAACTTATTGCTCCTCAAAACAGGTTAAACACATACCCACTTGTAGATATCTTACAATACAAATATCCAACAAGGTCTGCATCCACAAAGCCATGTATATCTACCACTCTGTCTAATCCCGGTCTTCCTTGGTAGCACAATCCATAGCTAGCAGTGCCACGCAAATACCTGAAAACCCTTTTTACTATTGTCCAATGCTCCTTCCCTGGTTTTGACATATACCTGCCCAAAACTCCCACTGCATGTGCAATGTCCAGTCTAGTACATACCATTGCATACATCAAACTACCAACTACACTTGCATATGGAATACGATACATGTCCTCCTCCTCTTCTTGTGTCTTGGGACACTGATCCGCAGATAACTTTACACCAACTGGAATAGGAACCTTGACCAATTTACATTTCTGCATATTAAACCTCTTCAATATTGTCTCAACATATTTTCTCTTATTTAACCATAGTTTCCTCTTTTTTTGATCTCTTTTAATTTCCATTCCCAAAATGAAATTTGAAGCACCTAGATCCTTCATGTCAAATTTAGAGGACAACTGAGTTTTCACATCCTGGATAATCTCCTTGTTGTTTCCTATCAGCAACATGTCATCCACATACAAGACCAAATAAATCAAATGATCACCAATTAATTTAAAATACACACCGTGATTCTCTTTACTTCTTGTGAAGCCAAGTCCTAGCATATAAATCAAATTTTTGATACCACATCCTTGGTGATTTCTTTAAACCATACAGGGAATTTTTCGACTTGCATACTAGCTCCTTCTTTCCCTTCACAGTATAACCTTCTGGTTGCTTATATCGATTTATTCTTCCATATCCCCATGTAGGAATGTTGTCTTCACACCCATATGTTATACTTCAAAATCAAATGTAGAAACAACAGATAACATAAATCTTATAGAGGTTAACTTGGCAATAGGAGAAAAAATCTCACCAAAATCAATTCCATCAACCTGGGAATAACCCTTTACTACTAACCGAGCTTTCCTTCTGCATTCAACTTCTTTTTAAATACCCATTTGCTGCCAATGGGATTTCTTCTAGTTGGCAACTCCACTAGATCCCAAGATTCATTCTTATCCAAAGATGCCATTTCTTCGTCCATGGCCCTTTTCCAGATATTTCCATCCTCTGAATCCACTACCTCCCTGACAGTTCTAGGATCATCATTAGTAATAGGAAAAGAAAAATTTGAATGAAAATCAGATAGAGTATACCTTTCCAGTAACCTTCTTTCTCGAGCCGATCTCCTCAATACTGGAGTATGAGGATCTTCTTCTTCTGATTCATGTTCTTCTGTAGATTATAATTCATCATCCTTTAAATCAAACTCTGTTTTCTCTAGTTCTTCCTTACTTGGTAGGACTTCATGTTTAACAACATCCTTCATTTCTCTAAATACCACATCTCGGCTATACACTACCTTCTTATTTTCTAGGTTCCAAATGTTATAACCTTTGAGACAATATTTATATCCAATAAAGATACACTTTTCATCCTTCTTATCTAGCTTACTCTTGTTTTCCTTTGGAACATGAACATATGCATCACACCCAAATACCTTGAGATGTGTGAGAGAAGGTTTCTTACCAGTCCATACCTCTTATGGAGTATTTTCATCCAGCGCTGATTAGGGTGATATTTTGACCAAGTAACATGCGGTACCCACTGCCTCTGCCCATAATTCTTTCCCTAACCCGACACCACTAAGCATGCACCTTTCTTTTTCCATCAATGTCTTGTTCATCCTTTCTACAACTCCATTATGTTGAGGTGTATATGGAGTAGTATTCTACCTTTCTATACTGCACTTCTTACATAATTATTCAAATTCATTCCTGTAGAACTCTCCGCCATTATATTTCCTCAACACCTTAATTATTTTCTCTATTTGATTCTCAACAAGAGCCTTAAAATATTTAAAACTGTCAAAGACTTCATATTTATTCCTAAGGAAATATATCCAAGTATTCCTCAATAATTCATCTATAAATGAGACATAGTACATAGATTTTCCCAATGATGGGACTGACATAGGTCCAAAAACATCACTATGAACTAGCTGTAAAATTCCTTCTGCCCTTGTCGCACCAGAGGGGAATCTTACACGATTTTGCTTCCCAAATAGACAATGTTCACAGAAATCAAAATCCAGAGAGTAGTTAGACATATCGTCAACCATACCTTTACCGTGTAGCAGTCGAAGACCCTTCTCTCCTATATTCTCCAGTCTTCGATGCCACAACATAACCTTTTCTCCAGAGACTGTAGGAGTTCTTAATTTTTCAACTCCAATATCAGGAACAATAGAAATGTTACACCCATCACTAATAGTGCTTCCTTGCATCTTATCCAGAGTTCCAAACCAAACTCCCTTCAGCAATACCATTGCTCCTCAAACCATCCTGCAAGTTTCCTTTTCAAATATTGTTTTTACCCCTGCATTGTCCATTTTTATTACAAAAATTGAATTTCTAGCCAAACCTGGGATGTGCAGAACACCAGGCAGTGTTCTAATCCTTCCATTTATGAGCCTCAACTTGAATTTTCCTCAACCTATGATTTTGGTTGTCGCATGATCACCTAGGAAAACATGGCCTCCATCATACCTTTCATATTCATAAAACCACTCCCTATGGGGAGTCATATGAAAGAATGCACCTGATTCAACCAACCATGCCTCATGATCTGCATGTGTTCTTGAAGAAGCCAAGTACACATCCCCTCCTTCTACCTTGGAGGTATTTTCTTCTGTAGAAAGAGATTCCTTAGATCCCTTCTTTTTCTCAACTTTGGATCTACACTACTTCTTGTAGTTCTCTTATTTTCCACATCTCCAACATACCTTTACAAAATTTCCAAGAAATTTAGATCCACCCTTAGACTTAGATCTCCCACTTGAGAAATTAGATCTATTTCTTTCATGGGAATGTCCTATTGCAAATAATGTGTCTATTCTTTGTCCTTCCATATTCTTTTGTCTCATCTACTATGACAACAAGGATGAGACCACTTCATCAAAATTCAAGGAAGTTGTATTTATACCTATGGCCACAACCAAACTATCCCAAGAGTCTAGTAAAGAAAACAATAAATTGATACATTTATCTTCATCTAAAATTTTAATCTCAACAAATAGTAATTGACTTACCACGGTATTGAAGGAATTCAAATGCTCTGCCACCGAGTCTCCATCTCTCATCCTCAAGTTATACAACTTCTTTCTCAGGAATAATTTATTTACTAGGGACTTAGACTGATACAACTTCCCCAACTTATCCCATAAATCCTTGGTTGTAGCTTCCTCTGACACATTCAATAATACTGAATCTGAGAGACACAGTCAGGTTGTGCTCTTTGCCTTCGGATCCAAATTTTTTCAGTCATCTACTAAAGTTCCTGTAGGTGCAGTACCCGGATCTACCGCGATCCATTGATCTCTGTCCACCAACAGATCTTCCATATTTAGCTTCCACAACTCAAAACTTTTCCCATTAAACTTATCAATCTCCATCTTCGAATTGCTTGCCATTTATTTTCACTTGAAAAAATCAATACCATAGATCTCCCACTTTAACAAGGCTTATCACAATCTCGAGCCAAACCCTTGACCACAAAGTCATCTCCCTAAATCCAACAAAGGTCTGATACCAAATGTAGATTTTAACCTTATAAAATATTTACTACAAATAGATTTTCAGTAAAAGACCAGAAAAGATACAATGGAAAATACAAACATTACACAGAGATTTTTCCCCTGGAAACCCAAACTGAGAAAACCAACATATTCTATATTCATTCATAGTGTTACATTATTTACAATACAATATACATATAGGATCCAACGGAATTCAAAACCCTAACCCAATGACCTGGATTAGTCAACAACCCTAATTCCTTAACCAAAAATAGAAAACCATCGACAAAAACCATGTGCCGAAAAACCGCCCAAAAATGCCACACGTTTCCCAAGGAAAAAAAATTCTATGGGGCGTTGCCCTCGAACCCCCGCACAGGCTTGCACTCCCCTGTACACCTAGTGCAACGAAGACACTACTACTCGTGCAAAGAATATAACACATACCCAACTGTTTGGACACAGATGCTTTACCCTTACCTTTTTTCTTTAGAGGGTTCAGAGTTAGAACTCCCTTTTAAGCTCATCATATTCTTTTCAAATTTAAGGGCCTCCTCGAAATATTCTTCTAGAGTTCCTTTCTCATATTTTTTTACACTCATGGCCATGGACATAGGTAAATCAAAGGTGTAGATTTCAATAGTTACATCTTCATCTGGTTTAGAGGCACATGGTATTGGTTTCAACATAGTATGGAAACATTGATTGTAATCAGTCAATAATTCTTTTGAATCCATCTTAACTCTTGAGAGTTCAAGAACCCAGGTGGCTGGTATCTTATTTTCCTCAAACTTCCTAAGAAAAATTATTTTGAAGGATCTCTAATTGGTAATGGAGGGTTCTTCTAGAGATAAGTACCAGGCCAAAGATTTCTCTTCAAATGTAAGGGGAAACAAATGATAGACAAAGTCTTCATGTCGAATGCTTTGTAAGCTATAAGCTAGCAAGAATTTCTTTATGTGGTTTTCAGTTGAATCATTTTTGTTAGGGTTGAATTTCAGTAGGAACTTCTCAGGGGTGTTTGGTCATTTCATGTTGAATCCCCAGTACAACTACAATGTCAAAAAAGAACTAGGGTGTTATCCTATTGTCTTAACTTAACTAATCACTAAGTCTAAATTGTCACCTATATTTGTATTATTCATTTGGGATATTAGTAATATATCTTCAAGTGATGACTAATGATTTAGTTAAGATTTCCTAGCCTAGTCATCATGCATGATTTTAGGATCTAGAGAAAATCTCTCTATGAGGTGGCATCACCCATTGTACTATAAATATGTAACATTGGAGTGAATACATTAGAGTGTTGTCTAGTGAGTCGTTTCTACCATGTTATTGTTCTTGTTTATATTTTATCAATTAATATTAGAGCTTCTTTATTTTATCAACTAATATTAGAGCTTCCTTGTTTTATCAATTAGTATCAAAGATCTCTTATGGTCTTAAGGGCCTAAAAGATTCTCCATGGTGAAAAACAAATGTTGATAATATCAAATCCATGGTGAAAATTGTGAAGGAAGAGCAACGATACTAAGTGTGATTTCGTTTTTAGGACCGTATCGAGGATTGTATCGAGGACCGTATCAAGGACTGTATCGAGGATCGTATTAAGGAATGTACCAAGGACTGTATCATGGACTGTATTGAGGACTGTAATTCAGATCATATATGTTTTTAGTCCAAATTTATTTTTCAAGGAATGTCTTCAAAGATGAGAATAGGCCCCTGATATGGAAATCGATCTGGTGGACAGAGAATGAAGAAAATATGCAACACTCAATGATCCAATGAAGAAAATATGAAACACTCGAATTACACGCAATCCAAGGAGAAGACATTACGAAAGGGGAAATTTGTTGATTTTGGAGTCAATGTTGGTAAAAAATAGATTTCTATTTCAATATTTATCCATTTTTCACGATTTCAGTTGCATTGGAAACTAGATTCCAAGGCACACCAAAGGATATTTTTTTTCTCAATATTTATCTCTTTTTTAAAGAGATTCATCCCATAAGAAACATATTTTTTCCAATTGCGGAATATGCACCCATTAAAATGCAAATTTTGACCTCCATACAAATTCAAATTAAGCATATAGCATAGCGTTGGAAAGGTCTTTTATAGATTTATCAAATCCCTCCAAGTATTGATTTGATAGATCTATAAAAGACCTTTCAACGTACTCATCATGGAAAAAAGAAGGGTTTGCCCAAGTTATAGCATCCAACGATATGATATTGACTTCGATCAATTTCAACATACTCATCATGGAAAAAATAAGGGTTGATCTGAATGATTTTCTCTGGTCCCATAACTAGAACGCAAACACAGATATGAGGCAATAACCTTTTTTTTTCGGATCTGAGGCATTTTTATCTGTACCCATAACCAGAACTCAAATTCAGAATTTCCAGCGATCAGTTATTAAGTGTTACAGCTGCCCAACACATCCACTTGTGATCTGAATCAGATCTGGTAATTTGACCTTCAAGTAAACAGAAGAAACCACTTGGGAGTAAAGAAAGGAAATATGAAAGGCGACCGAGATTCAACACAGGAGGATCTGGTATTTTCGATTTTGCATTTTTCGATCTAGTATCCTGCAAATTCAACCTGGTATCTGGTACAAGTATATTTTCAACACATGGTTGAAAATTTCCCCATGTTGGACATCTATGTTGTTGTAGATGAGGAGTTTCTGAAGAAATGTGATCTGCTCTACTAGTAGAGGCCATGAATCAAAGAAGCATGAACTTCTCCCAACAGATCTGAGGCAATAATCATCTCAACAATATTTGAATCTCCACGTAGACTGGTGCGATTTCACCCACTTGGATCTCTTATGCATGTCATATGATTATCGCATGTCCTCATTTTTGAATCCCCTTCTGCCCGATTTTGGTGGAGAGTTTTCCAACTAATATTAAATTATCAAAATCGTTGAAAAAAATCTTTGTTCATATCTAGGTCTGTATTGAGGACCAGATGAAGGAACGGATTGAGGACCAGATGAAGGACCAGATGAAGGTCTGGATGAAGGACTGGAAATTGTTTTAACATAAAGATATGGAGGTGAGAAAATGTAATTTTTTTTCTCATTAGTAAATGAGAGTGAGCATGAGTGAGAAATGTTTGTTATTTCTTTATAACTTAGGAAAATTTGTAAGTAAGTGACGAACTGAGGTTGTAAGAAACTCATTTCTTGAGAAGAAATTTATTGTTTTCTTAAGTCTTTGAGAGTAGAAGAGAAATGTTATGAATTGAAAGCCTTGTTAAAGCATGGTGAAGGAAACAATATATTGTATCTTTCCCATTGTATTTGGTCTCATAAGAGAGATAGTCATAATAAAATTGCTTCATTTTTTGTGATTGTGTCCTAGATCCGCCCAAAATTGAATAAGGGGATCTTAGGTACACCTTCCATAGTGTTTTGTGGTGAAATTTTCATGGAGGCTTATATTGTTTATTGTCTAGTTGTAACATAAACAAACATACAATTTTAGCATTTAACACAATAGACACAAGCTCAAGCACAATGTTACTCATGCACATGCATTCAATAAAAAGTAATGCAAATCAAGCATCGACAAAGAATACTAAAGAAATGAACAGTCAAGTTCATAATCAAAGGAGAACTAGACTCAAAAGCATCAACAACACATTCAAATTTGAAGAGTAATTCAACTTTAGAATCAGGATTCATTGTAACTTGCAAATAGCCTTTTTGTAAGTTTACTTTTCTTTTTGAAATCAAGTTGAGTTGAATTGAATTTTTCATAAGGTGCATTTTCGGCTAAGCTCGACACCCAAGATTCATTGTAATTTTGAGTCGAAATTGACAAGGTTGAGTAGTTTAATGCAAATCATTAATAAATTTTTTGGGTGCATTTTCGGTAGTAACCAACACCCTCAACTTCTTGGAAGAAAGAAAGAAAATTTCAAACGAGTGAGTACAAGCGAGTGTGAAGTTCAAGCGAGAGATTCAAGTGAGCGAGTTGCAGATAAGACTTTTTCTGTCGAGTCAAATTGTAATTAGGATCTACCTGCACAAGGAGACCTCTTTTAAAGTGTTTTGAAATGGCTTGAAACCTAGAATTATTAGAGTTACTAAACACTCTAATAAACACCACTGAAGACAACGTAGTGACATTGAACAAAGAAACTCTTCAATCAGTGTTAACTTGGTTGCAAGTGATGCAAGATAAAGTTAGACTTCTTCAAGCACACTCCCAACTATTGAATGATGAAATCAGGGATCTCAAAAATCAACAACTAGTGAAGTGTTCTGAACTAGTTTTTGTTTAGCACAATCCTCTCTATGATGATGATGATGATGATGATGTTCATCAAAATTCAGTGAAGGAGAAACTCGGTAAGACAACTCCATATGTAGAAAAAGACAAAGCTATTCATGAACCTACTTTTCAAGAGTTTTATTTTGAGTTTAGTGAACAAAACTTTCAATGTTGCAACAACATGTAGTAAATCCACTTCCACATTTTTCAAAGAAATAGGTTTAGAATGCTCTTTCCAAACCCATGATCAAACCTTGGGAATGAATCATCTAAAACAAGAATATAACAAGACTTGAATATGAAAAGGAAGTTACCTTTCATATTCTTGATTATTCCATACCAATCAAGTTCCATAGTGTTGGATTCTTTCAAGAAGCTTCAACTTTACCTGTTCAAGTTCAACATCATAATGCGACATGCCAACATTGCAATCGATTTGGTCACAAGGAGAATTAGTGTTTTGATCTCTATCCTTCCCAGCATTGTGGAAAGCATAACCATTCTTCAGACAGATGTTCAACACTGAAGAAAGCTGCAAGATTGAAGATTCACTATGAGTGGATTGATCCTTGGCAGTGGTCATCAACAAACAACTGATTATATAATTCTTACTGAATAATTCAATCTCAAGTAAAGACCACTCTTGTAGCACATAACATTTTTTTACCTCACATATGTGGTCCCCTTATGGTGTAGCTTTCAAGCATAGCCCTCATGGGATGAGATAACATGTGGTTGTTTCTGCATTTCTACTTTGTGTTGTACTCAAATGGAACAAGTATGGTACTCTCTTGAGTGTCAAAGAAGGGAGTACAATGATGTAACTCTCATGCACCTTAAAGGGGGGAGTTCAAAATTCCAGTGACAAGGGTTCATGAAACCACTTGTGGTATCTCCTTTTAGCTGACAAAGGGGGGAATTGATGATGGAATTGAAGATGGTTGTTAGACAAATAGTTTCGACAAAAACAAACATCAAATATGTGATATGGGCATGGAATTTTCCAAATGGGAAACTACATTATGTAGATGACAAACTTTAGCAGAATTATGGTTCAATAAGTTTAAGTTGAATCATACATAATTAGGATGTTGATTTTTATTTTGAGAGCAATGATGTGGACGTTTGGTTCACATAGATGGTCATTCGACCTAGCATAGGACAAGAGGATCCTTATGCATTGAATCTTGGCATTTGATTGATTTGTCAAGCATTTTCTGGGATGCATCAGACTAGAAGTTGATTCACTTCTTTTGGTTCGCTCTCATCATATTGGAGTTTACATTAAGTGAAAAAAATTGCATGCATCCTAGCTCACATGATTACATAGTTAGATTTTCCAGAGATGGCAGACTTTGGCAGGATTATGGTTCAATGACTTGCAATTGAATCATACACAATATACATTGTGATGTTGTTGGACACCTAAAAGTGTCAAAATTGGTTAGTGGCCAACCAAAAACCATCAGATACATAGTATCAATTGGTCAGTGGTTGTCTCAAACCACAAATTCATAGATCACTTTCAGTGATACACTGATAGTAGAGTGGTGATACTACATGTTCACTAATTAGCAGAAGACATCAGATTCTTCTAGCTCAAATACTTAGAAAAATGATCAAATTTTCAAGCAATCAGGGAATGTTCATATATTGCAGATGTTCACTTCCATAACTTAGTTATCTTCTAGTTCATTTCAAATGAACAATTCAGCATCCATATTGGCAGTTTTTTAGGCAGTTCTTCATTGAGGTTCATCTCAGGAGTTTCAGTATCAAGACTTGGAATTGATACCAGTTTATGATTTATTGTTGGTAGTATTGATTGGACTTGTGATTGAGGGGGGGATTTTTAGCCTATTGGCTTACCTGAACCAATCACTATGTATAAATTGTCACCTATATTTGTATTATTCGTTTAGGATATTAGTAATATATCCTCAAGTGATGACTAATGATTTAGTTAAGATTTCCTAGCCTAGTCATCATGCATGATTTTAGGATCTAGATCAAATCTCTCTATGAGGTGGCATCACCCATTGTACTATAAATATGTAACATTGGAGTGAACACATTAGAGTGTTGGCTAGTGATCCTTTTGCGCCATGTTGTTGTTCTTGGTTATATTTTATCAATTAATATTAGAGCTTCTTTATTTTATCAATTAATATCATAGCTTCTTTGTTTTATCAATTGGTATCAAGGATTATTTTTTTTATCACTTGGTATCACATCTCCTTTGTTTTATGACAAGGCTGGTTGGGAGGTAAATTAAGGTTCACATTTTCTCCAGCCATGTTTGGGGGTTGATATACAATAATCTGATGTGGGTTATTTCTGGGTTCACTCTCAGACTAGTATGTTTCTTCATATTTTTCCTCTGACTCATTTCTTGGACTGTAAGGTGTTGATTCGGGAGGGGAGGGTGGTCTACATCCTTCTCCACCAACTAACAAATAGTATTCAAGGTCAAATTTGGAAGTCTCAGGAAAATCATATGCGTCTTCAGGTACGTGATACTCAGGGGTTCCAAATGAAGGGTTTCCTTGATATGAGTCTGGGTTGATGAAGAATGGATCCGTATTACGAAGGTCTTCCTGATTTCCAGGAAGAGAGTATTCTAGGGGAATTTTTCAAGTATGCCTGCTTAGTTTCCTAGTCAGGGCATGGTTGGAATGTTTAGTTGAGTTTCTGACTATGGCTTCAATATTCGAGATGGTTAGGACACAAGGTTGTGGAAAAGAACAGGTATGTTTAGGATGAGTGGAAGTGCAGTGAATGATGACCTAAGCTGGCATGTTCACAATGTACTCCGGAGGAAGGAAAGTGTGCTCATAGTGATTTCGGAGGGAATCACTTGCCGAGGAAATGTTTACTTGCAGAATAGTATGGGAAAAAAATGAGCTTCTATTTTCATCCATTCAATTATGTGGCCCTCCTTCTAGCACCATTTTTGTTGACAGGCCAGAATGACATGTTCAATCAGATGAGGGAAAACACCCAAAGACAGGTCCCAGTTAGACCCACTCTCGTTTGGGATAGTGTTTCTGACCATATTTTGTCCTGGTTACCAATATAACTATTATACTAACTAAATATGAATCTTAGAACCAGAGGTTCTCAGATGAATTAAGAATGAGGTTCTCAGATGAATTAAGAATAAAAATCCTAACTAACTAATTCTGAGCTAAGATGAATGATTAAAGTTCTAGGATGTATTTTATATTCTATTATATACTACCCTATCCTGATCAAAAGAAAACTAAAATGAATGAGTACAATGAAATATTTGTATTACTTGCGCAGAAGAAATTCATAATACAAGTAACATGAATGTTTAACAACATAACCAGTTAGAATCAAGTAATTGATCAATTAACTACATCACACCGTCATTGTACTCAATTTGAAAATCATGGTAACTGTAAACTCGATGTAAGTTTTAACAACATAACTTGCGCAGAAGAAATTCATAATACAAGTAACATGAATGTTTAACAACATAACCAGTTAGAATCAAGTAATTGATCAATTAACTACATCACACCGTCATTGTACTCAATTTGAAAATCATGGTAATTGTAAACTCGATGTAAGTTTTAAACCTGCGAAGTAAAGTAATGCATATAGATTCTTAAGCAAGACATAAATTAATCAATGGCTCATACACGGAGTACACAGAGATTTTATACCAGAAACCCTCAACCAGGAAAACCTTTCTTATATTCATTATATCGAATTTCAGCATTCACCATACAATATATACAATGTTTTTAGGTATTCCGTAGATACCAAAACCTTAATCCCTTAATCCGAGATTATTTTACAAAACCGCTAAAAATAGAAAAATCCACTAAAAATAGCGAAAATCGCCCAGAGGAATCATCAGACATAGTTGTTGAACCTGAAGCGCCCACACACACACATGCAAAGAATATAACACATACCCAACATTCTCCCACTTGTTTTTTTCTTTACATCTAGGGGTCCAGGGGTCCAGGGGATTATATAGTCAACAATCCAGGGTAGCAATGCCCATTGTTACTCTACACCAGGAGAAATTTTCTGTGCTCACAGACTTTGTCAATGAATCTGCAAAATTCTTCAAACTGTCAACCTTTTCTGGCAACACCTTCTTTTCCTCAACCATGTCTCTCACAAAGTGATATTGAACATCAATATGCTTTGTCTTCAAATGATAAGCTGGGTTCTTTGCCAGGAATATTGCACTCTGACTGTCACAATCTAATCTCACTGCTTGTTGTACCAACCCAATACCTGAACACAATCTTTGTAACCATATTGCTTCCTTTCTTGCATGGGTGGCTTCCATGTATTCATCTTTTGTAGTTGAGAGTGCCACTACAACCTGTCTTTTTCTCATCCAACTGATTGCTCCTGCAAATAGGTTAAACACATACCCACTTGTAGATCTTCTGCGATCCAAATCTCTAGCCCAGTCAGCATCAACAAAGCCATGTATGTCCACCACTCTATCCAATATCGGTCTTCCTTGGTAGCACAATCCATAACTGGTGGTGCCATGAAGATACATGAAGACCCTCTTTACTGTTGTCCAATGCTCCTTCCCTGGTTTTGACATATACCTGCTCAAAACTCCCACTGCATGTGCAATGTTTGGTCTAGTACAAACCATTGCATACATCAAACTACCAACTGCACTGGCATATGGAACATGGGACATGTCCTCTTCTTCTTCTTGTGTCTTGGGACACTGATTTGCAGATAACTTTACACCTATAGGAATAGGAACCTTGACCGGTTTACTTCCATGCATATTAAACCTCTGCAATATCGTCTCAACATATTTTCTTTGATTCAAACAAAGTTTCATGTTTGCACGATCTCTTTTAATCTCCATTCCCATAATGAAGTTAGAAGCACTGAGATCCTTCATGTCAAATTTGGAGGATAGCTGTGATTTCACCTCCTTGATAACATCCATGTTATTTCCTACCAACAACATGTCATCAATATACAACACTACATAAATGAAGTGATTACCAACCTTCTTGGAATATACACAGTGATCAGCCCTGCTTCTTACAAATCCAAATCCAAGGATGTATGTGTCAAACTTTTGGTACCACATCCTAGGTGATTGCTTCAGACCATATAGTGACTTCTTTAGCTTATAGACTAGCTCTTTCTTTCCCTTCACTACAAAGCCTTCTGGTTGCTTCATGTAGATTTCTTCTTCCAGCTCCCCATGTAGGAATGTTGTCTTCACATCCATCTATTCCACTTCAAGATCAAAAGCAACAACAATAGATAAAAGAAATCTAATATAAGTTAACTTAGCAACAGGAGAAAAAATCTCACCAATGTCAATTCCCTCTACCTGGGAATAACCTTTTGCTACTAACCGAGCTTTGTATTTCTCCACTTTACCTTGTGCATTAAACTTCTTCTTGAACAACCACTTGATACCAACTGATTTTCTTCCAGCTGGAAGCTCAACTATGTCCCATGCCTCATTCTTATCCAAGGCATCCATTTCTTCAACCATGGCCTTCTTCCATAGTTTACTATCCTCTGAATTCACTGCTTCCCTAACAGTTATGGGATCATCATCAGTAATAGATAAAGCAAAATTGGAACGAAAATCAGGTGGACTATACCTTTTTGGTTGCCTTCTATCTCTCACTGATCTCCTCAATACTGGGGTATGAGGTTCTTCTTCTTCTTCTACTGCTTCCTCTGCTTCCTCTTCTTCAAATGATTCAAATTTTGCATCATCCAACTCAAGCTCTATTTTCTCAGGTTCATCTTGTGTTGGTGGGAATTCCTGTTTGGACACATCTTTTACCTCTCTGAAAATAACATCTCGACTATAAACAATTTTCTTGGTTTCTGGGTTCCAAAGTTTATAACCTTTCACACCATCTTTATAACCAATAAAGATACACTTTTCATCTTTATTATCCAGCTTACTCCTATTTTCCTTTGGAACATGTACATAAGCATCACAACCAAACACTCTAAGATGTTGAAGAGAGGGTTTCTTTCTAGACCATACCTCGTGTGGAGTTGTATCATCCAACGCTGATGAAGGTGATAGATTGACCAAGTAACATGTTGTACCCACTGCCTCTGCCCAAAATTCTTGTCCTAACCCGACACCATTGAGCATGCTCCTTGCTTTTTCCATCAGTGTCTTGTTCATCCTTTCTGCAACTCCATTCTATTGAGGAGTGTATGGAGTAGTCTTCTGCCTTGCTATACCACACTTCTTACAGAATTCTTCGAATTCATTTCCACAGAATTCT
>ML780736.1:700286-725444 GCA_009831015.1 Picea engelmannii
GGTAGGTCTTAACAGGTTTTCCTCCAAAGATTCTCTTTCAATATGATTTAAACTTTGTATGCTTACTTGGTTGATTTATTTGTATTCTTGCACCTTAGAAATTCTTGCAGTGGCATGTGTTGCTTCATAAATAGGAAGCATTGGTTGCATTCTAATTTATTTTGTGAGATCACTTGAGATATTCCATAGCCTTATCCAGGCGTCATTTCATTCCTTTTGGGTGATCTATACATTATTGAAAATGGGTTTACAAGTGTCAAAAAATATCTAATATAAGATTCTTTCTCTATCGGAGTATACTAGCAGTGTAGTGGGGGGAGTCTCACACACATATTTCCAACTGAGCATCTTCTTTAAAGCCTCATGGGATTCCTGATACCTTCCCTAAATCTCTATTAATTTATATTGTAGCTTTAGTTTCTCTTATCAACTACTTTGTATGTTATCAAGCAGATTGAGGAATTCTTTATGCTCAGTTGCAAACTTCTCGTTTAGCTCTAATTCTTGGGTTTTGATGATATCCATAGTAAGTGTATATGTCCTATTATCCTCCATGGTTGTTTTGAGCTTCTTTCTTTCTGCTTCCAATTCTCTATTATGGGTGTCATGTTGGGTCTTGATCATTATTTTGAACTCTGTATTCATCTGATCTCTCTATTCTTGTAGGGATATATTCTATTTTTTTGTATTGAGAGTGTCAACTACTCTTGCATCATTCTCAAATTTTGAAGTAAGCTTGTCTTTCACATCTCTTAACTCTGTCTCCAGCTTTTTCACCTTGGTTTTGGAAGTGTTTAGAGAACTGTCTAATTCTAGGACGGACGAGGCATTTAGTATTGCAAAAGCATGGAATGCAGAGGTTTCTTGAACATCATTCTCTTCAAGATCAGGCCCTTCCTTCTATTCTAATATTCTCCCTGCAGATGACTTGTATATGGTGTCTTCTCCTCCTTTCCTTTTATTCGATATCTTCTCAATACTCCTCGTTTTATTATCATAATATTATTCTCCAATGGCCACCAAAGTGTCCTCAAAATTCAAGGCTTGAGAAGAAAAAGAAGAATCCCCTGGAATAACATTGAGATGAGTGTAGTCTTGAGTTGGCATGTTATTAATACCAAAATTGGGTGTTGATGGAGTGTTTGGGGTCTGACTCAAATCCTACAATTGGTGTTGTTTCAACAACTCATATTCCTTTTTCTTAGCCTCGACTTCTTCAACCATCTGTTTATCTTTGGCTTCGTCAACCAATATCTTGGCCTCTGCCTCATCAACTAATTTATTTGCCTTGGCTTATTTAGCTTTCTTAATTTGAAGTGCAGCCTATTCTTCCTTAAGTTGGTTTTCTTTTCTAATTATTTCCTCCTTGGATTACCTTCTTTGATATTCCTCCTCGGCCTAAAGTCTCTTATGTTTCAAATTTTCTTATTTTCTATTTTTTTTTCTCTTTAACGTTCGCATCGACTTGTTCCTGTTGGAGCAATCTAAGGAACTGGTAAATTGTTACTCTCTTCATTTCCTCTTGTTCACATTCAATCTCTTGCCTTGCAACATCAGTGGGTAACGTTTGTACAAATTATTCATATCATAGTATTATTTTAAATCTATCTTCATTATAATCAACTACATGGATGTTGGAGTGGGTGATCCCAACAGATCTGGCATGGATGACTACAAGCTCATGTGCATCACGGCCTTTAGGATCTCCTAGGATTATGTGTATCTCTTACAGGTATTTTGCCTCCTTTATTGCATGTGAGTCGTTGGAAATGGTGTAGTTCCCTATGTGGATTGGGAAAATAGGCTAGAGATATTTGTTGTTAATTAGGAGCAGTGAGGTGACTCTTGATCCCATGCTTTAGTAAGTAATTTCTCTCATTAGCAGATGGTCTGGGAAAAAATAGGGTAAAAGGTGTCGGGCTCCAGTGGTGCCATACACCCTAATATATGAATAGTATTTACATAGGAACCAGTCATCTATCCCCTTAATCCAAGTCCTAGCTTCAAAGGAAATCCTATGTCTTGGAAAGCCAAAAAGAATAGAGTGTAGAGGGGCAAGGAAAATATTAAAAATGTCATAAAAATATATCTTGTAATTAATGCTCCAGATATTAGAGAAGTACACATGAATAAGGGGTTGGTTTTGGTCCCACTTCCATCCAAGATCTGTAAATTGTATGGAGGAATAGATAGCATCAATTAGGTAGGTTGACATGTAAAAACAATAAATTTTCATACCTGGGATGTTCTTCATATGGAAATAGATGTTGAAGGCCAAGATGTCTGTCGAGTTGAACACTTGTCATGTTTTGATGATGGTATGGGATAGTGGTAGCCAATTAGTATGGAAGTGTGTGCTTTTCTCTTTTCCATAAAGTTAACATAGCACAACTACTAACAATTTAAATGGTGCTTTGAACTTGTGGGTGGGAACCAACTTTTGTCTTTTTTTTAGTGTCTTGTCCTCATCGCCCCACCAATGTTTCATTAGTTTTACTAGTCCTTTGTTACCTTGGGAAAACCTTTCAAGAATGGCTCATTGAAAGCACATGTGGGAGTGGGTAGATGGTATCTCAAACCGATATCTTCAGGCCTTAGGGAAGCCACATTCTTCCCCTATTTTCTCACAATGGTTTTTGTGTTTGCGTCGAATTTCTTGAAGCACCATTGTGCGGCCTCATTGTAGGGAAAAATAGTTGCCCAAGAAACAACTAGATGAATGCCACTTTTTTGGATGTTTCGATATATTTCCATGTTCTTTTCTTCTTTAGGAAAATCACCGGAGTTGAAAATTCTGTAGATATCCTCATATGCAGGACTGTGGTCTTCACCAATGTGCGGGGTAGTGTCTGTCACCAAGGCCTTAGTCGGGCGAGATGATGTTTTGAGCGCAAAGGCTGAATGGAAATCAAGAGAGCCCTTTGGTATTTTGGGATTATGGCTTGCTATGATAGGAGGTTGATTAATCCTAAATCATAATATTACTAAGTGAATTAACCTATGGGAAAATAATATGACAAACATGAAATGAAGAACTATTAAGCAGTAAAATGCAACATATGTAATTGAACTGAGGAAATTGTCACACAGTACACTTAGCGAATAAAAGTAGAATAACTTTTATAAAATGTTGGAAGAATATTAGTCATAGAATAAGGGTTTATATACATTAATATGTATTAAAACACTCGTAAATGTGCCATAACTTGCATGTGTACGATATTTGTTACTAAATCCGGCCTCAATCTCTGTCATTAATTCTAATTAAGAGAGGTGGTTTCCCAAATCTGTATATTGGAGTCTACTAAGGGGTTGAATTTGAAAAGATAACCATCAGAGTCATAGGATCGAAGTGGGAAAACTTGAGGATCAGTTTGAACTCCGACATGAGGGGTATCGAAAGCATATTCCCCTTTTATCTAGAGAAGTGTGTCAACTTGACGCATGTGCAACATTGTGGGGAAGGTGGGACCCATATAATTTGTGGCGTCAAAGGTCATTGAGGTAAGGTTTAAATTAAACTCTGAAGAAAAGGCAGCAAGGGAATATTCCCTTACCCTAGAAAGTTGTGCCAAACATTAAGGCTGAAAAGGATTGGAAAAATGATGTCATAGTTCGAGTTTCGGAGTTCAAAAGGATGAGCGACCAATTGGCCCTGAAGAGGATGGTATCGAAGGAATATTCCTTCAATACCTTGGGTAGTGAAGAGTCTCAAAATAAATAAAACGATAAGTCATTAAAAATCCATAAACGGGAAAAAATGGCCAATCTTAAGATGCCACCTGGTGAGGTCATGATCAAACATGCCGTATCAACTCAGAGGTGTTGACTACAAGCTATATTCTAATCTATCCAACTATGGGATGCCACATAAGGAGTGAAATTTACGTGTCAAATCTATCAGAGTGCAAGGGTAGGAGTCTTGAGTGGTGTGTGGAGAGAAATACTTCGACGAAGACGATTCTGACAGACCCCTTTCTGATGAGAACATCGGAAAGGTTTATGTCGGAATGAAAGATAATGTGAGATTCATTCTGAATCCATCAAGACTTAGGCTGAAAGTGTAAGAGAGAGATCTATCACGTCGACTAAGTAAAAACAAGGATCAAGTTCTTAATGTGAGAGGGAAGGAAACACTCTTTTATGAGGAATTGTAATGCAACTATGTGTAAGTGACTGAATATTGTATTCTGGGAGAGGATATTGTGGGAGAAATAAGGGGAAGTTATAACGAGTATGTTGTAGATTGTATCCCTTCATTTGCTGGATAATAATAAAGGAAGGACCTATAAATTTCTTTGGTGGATGTAGGCCACACTAGGTGAACCACGTATACCTATGTCTTTATTGTATTGTGTATATTCTATGTTTTATCTCGGAATTTTTTTAATTTTATTTCTCCACGATTCTATTTTTATAACAATTACGACCCTACAAGACCCTTTATGCATCCCATATTTAGTATGAATCTCTTCTTGCGTTGTGTCCTTAGACTTGATCGTGTTGGTTAGATCTTCGTCTGTTTTTGGAAGGACTGAGACTCGATACATGTTGTTTTCATCCACTTGGAATTTTTGGTCAATCCATACATAACCACCATGCAACTGGCTAACCAAGAAGCGCACACATTCCTGAACTAGCAAGCCTTGGCCAAAATGTGGGCAATCCACTAGAGTAAGGACACTAGATTGACTAAGGATCTTGGCTCATGCTTGATTGAGTACCTTCTCTTTCTCATTGGGCTTGGCCCATGCTTGAGTGATTACAACTTCAACTTGCAGTCAAACTTTCATCGCACCAACCCATGCCTGTCTCAAGTTCACCTATCTATGCCTTAAAACTAAACACTTAACTGATTTTCCTCATCTTTGTGCTTCATTTAGGTGGCACATTTCACTCTTGCCTTAGTTCTCAACTCCCCAACTGGTTTGTTGAACACCTTGTTCTCTTGATCCTTTTGATCCTTGCCTGTTTTCCTTCGTTGAATCTCCCCTGTGGTCTTATATATGTGTCATCTCCCCAATGTGGAATGTCGCATTTATTGGTGCATGGGAGAGCCAATCGTTCCTCTTCATACAATGTGTCTAAGATGACTTTCCAAAGTGCACACTCACGTGTTTCTCCTAACCAACCGACTAATTCACCCAACCAGCACCCACATAATTTGTTCAACCAACCCTTACCAGGGGCACATGTGCCCACTAGACTCATTGAACCAACTCATCTAATTTCTCATGCCCACATCTAGTTGACTTGACTTTTCAGTAGTGTGCCCAAGTCTTACCCACAACTCTAGCCAACTCTTCATGTGATGGTCCAACTCTCCTGATTGATTGCTTATGTCACAAGGAACTTTGCACTATACACATAGCATATTTGTTACGATATCAGTTAAGTCCCCTTGGCATGTCTCACAACCAAGGCACCCCGAATCTCCCGATATGAATAGAGATCATGACTATTGTGTATAAAGAGTGTCGTGTTGTTTGGTTTTGGTCATGTGCATGGTGTGAGGGCACGTGCATGCCCTTGGTGTCAGAGGTTTTACAACTATTCCCTTTAGGGCCTTAGAAAAGGCGTTATTTTTCTATATTTTCCTTGACCATGGTCGCATGCAACAATGGTAGGAACCTCGCCTAGGAACCCTCCCTCCTTGTAAGGAAAATGTAGTAAACTCGACCATGACATCGAATCATGAAGTGAAACTAACTTTGTGAGTTGCAGATCAAGCCTTGTATCCCTATCCTTGTCAATGTAATGCATGAATAACATTAGATTTTTGAACACATGATGTTGAAAGATTGGTTGTCATTGATGTCAACCCTTGAAGAAGTCAAGAAGCCCCGAAGGTATAGTTATGGAACCCGCAGTTGATCGAGGAAAAAGGACATGAAGGACAGTGTAAATGTAGGTAACCCATTCATGGATGGACAATACATATCATGTTGTTTCCGATGATATGTGGTATGCCATGTGGTTCCTCACAGTTGAGGAGTTATGACCTTGTAAAGTTGGAGGACCCCGAAGAATGATCTAGAAGCCCCTTGAAGGTCAACAAAGTTATAGGTCATTTATTAAGGGTAAAGTAGTTGCAACAAGAATTTAATTAAGGGTAAAGTGGTTGCAACAAGAGAGTGTGGGTTAGGCCTAAAATAAGGAAAAGGGGTAAAACAATTACAAGTTAGCCCTAATGGAAGTCACTTGGAAAGTATAAATAAGACTTCAAGAGACTCTTATTAACACCTACTGAGCACATTGAATATCTATGTTGTAAATTGTTATGGGCAGGTACTATTTACAAATCTGAAGTAGTAAGTTTGAGGCAACGAAGTTCAGTGTAGGGAGAAGTTGCAGGAGCCAAATTGACAAAGTTGAGCTTACTGTTATAGGGTTTTATTGAGGTTATCTATGAGTTGTAGTGAAGGAAGAGCATGGACATCCATGAGTTGCAATGAAGGAAGAGCACAGACATCCGCAACATTCAATGGAAGAAAACACAAACTCTTAGAGAAGCAAAGAAATATGTGAGTTGCAGAGGCATTAGGTCACAGACATCCACGAGCAACAGTGGAACAAAGCGCAAACATCTATGAGTTTATAGAGCACAGGGTGTGGATCTGTTGAAGAAATTGAAGTTCAGAAGATCAAATCCATCAGGACAACTACAGTTTGAGAGGTATGGTTTATTATGTATGTTAGGGTCTATATTTTGCAGTAGTCCAGCACAAAATGTCTTAGTAGTTCATGAGTATTTATTTTGGAAGACATTCTTGTGGATCTTGGTATGAGGGTTTGAGGCATAAAGTTTGAGTGGTAATAGTTGATGAAGTACAACAACAACGACAGGTTGTGGAAGTGACAGTGACAGATCAACAACATATTGATTGATTCAGTACTAGTAATAGGTTGTTTACATTTATATTTATAGGTGGTTGGATGGGGCAAGGAAAGGGGGTTTTAGCCTCCTTCCAGTTGGTGCCGAAGAACTCAAGGAGTTGGATCTTCCTTTAGGTTGGAGACTGAGAATTAAGGGGTTGTAGTCTCCTTCTGGTTGGAGCTAGAGAATTCAGGGAGTTGTATCTTCCTTCAGGTTGGAGCCTGTAAATAGGGGGTTGTAGCCTCCTTCCAATTGTCGCTGGAGAGTTGGGAAGTTGGTGTTTCCTATGAATGTATTTCCTCTAACATATAATAAAATAATTGCATGGTTTTCTCTCGCATTGGGTTTCCACGTAAAATTCTAGTGTACTGTGTATTTGTGGTTGTTTATTGTTCATAGTTGATTTATATTAATGACTATACATTAAATGTTAAAGTTAATCTATTGAACATTGCTCATAAAATCAAAGAATATATATTGTGATTAAAAATGGTAAAAGTGCTCATATTGATTCATCCCTACCTCTTAGTATTCCAACACATAACCTCTTAATATTCCAACACATGAAAGAAGAGAAAAAGAGAAAAAGATTGATAATCATTATGATAAAATTCAAAGTAAAAAACAACCAAACACTCAAACCAACACATAAACTTCACAATATGCCAAAAAGTATGTGAACATACAACCCACTTGCATATTTTCTAAGTTCTTAATGTTTAAATATTAAGATTTTCTTAGTTTTTTATTCGATTTATGAGGTCATAATAAGAATTAATAAGCTCTCATAATTAGCTACCATAAAGATTTATTGAGATTGATGTAGATTTATGGAATATTAAAGACCCAATGAAAACATTTCATATAATTATAATTTTCATATAATTATAAATAAAGGTAAATGATTGTGACATATATAGATTGATTACAAATACACATTGTACAAATAAAAAAATTATAAGCCCCTCATAGTCAGCTATCACAAAGACCGAATTTGATTGTGATAGTTGCTGCTACTTTACTTAAAGAACCATGGAAAACTTTTTCCAATCACAAAGTGTAAAGGAGAAACGATTGCGACATATGGATAGCGACAGTGAAATAGATTATTGAATTCATATGCAAATGTCTCCATATAATTGGTGGAAGGGTAAACAATCGTGACATATGAACGGTGATAAGTTGATAAACCATTGTTATTTAGATTATTATATTCATATATCTGAAATAGCAATTTCTCTCCTTTGCTACATAAAAGTCAACATTATCAAATTACGAAAATTTAATATTAATTCAACATCCTTTACTTTAAATTTGTGAATTTATTCGTTAAAAGATATGTAGTTAATCTGTAATTTTTTTAAATCATTTAATTTTAAGGTTGCAATAGATACTAAATTGGTGTATGAGATATTTTTGTTTGTGAGATAAGAAATTTTTTACCATTCTCTTAATTTAAATCTATAATCTCAGAGAAGGAAATACATGTTTTTAATCATTAGACTCGTTCAAGTTATAGAGGCTGATAATTTGTCAAAGAGAGCACTCGTTTCATAAAAAGGGAGTTTGCTATTTTTCACTTGGGATGGCGAAAGAGAAGACCCACCTATTTCCTTAAAAAATTTCTAAATTGTGAGGAATGGCCTTTGTTGTTTTTTATCAGCTACTGCTGCATATTATTATGTTTGAGATTCTTAGATTAGGATTGGAGGCAGCCTTATTTTTTCCTCTATCCTTTTAGGAATGAGAATCAATCTGGTTGGAGAAGTATGGTCAGTCACTAGTTTTTGAAAAGTGAAGGATGCTCGATAAGAACAGTCTAGCTGTTATATTTTTTGGCGATATTCATGTAAAAAAATTATTTCAATATAATTTGAGCTATTTTTCTACTAAAAAAAAAGTTATTTGTGAATTCAATAAAATGTTTTAGATTGTATTTCATGATTATTCCAAAATTTTATAAAAAAAACTATATGAAATATCCATACTAAGTCTAAAAAATTAATTATAATTATATATTAAATAATAAATTATTATTTAGGATTAAAATGTGTAATTAATTGTAATTGTCTATATTTTATTATTAACATTATCATTAATTAAATTATTATATTTTTATGAGCCTTTAAATATTGTTAAAATAATTTTAAATGATTAAGGAAAAATTTTAATTTATATAAAAGTTATTATTTTCCTATAATTCAGGGTATGGAAGAATGGATTTTTTAAAAGGATTAGAATGAAATGCAGTAAGATTAGGGGTTGGGTGAAGAAATTTCCATTAGTGAAACGTGTTCCTTAATCTCTTCAATTATAATTACTAGTGTCATGTGTGCATGATGCATCTGCTTACTCATTGCATGTCAATTGGCACCTAAACAAGGTACCTTATATTAGCAATATCTATATTCATTGTGATAAAATAAAGTTACAGAAATGTGTTATAGGAATTTCTTTTATTAATATCTAACTAAAAAAGACATTATAGTTATTTGTCATTAAAATATAGGTGATAAGTAGCTTGTACACCAACTATGGGGAAACTTGGAGAGTGCATGCATACCTTCAAAGGGAGGTGAAACATTTAACATACCAAAGGAAATATGAAGGATAAGGGGTGAATGTGGAGAAACCCTAGTTGTAAACCAATTTAAGTTTGGTAATGTGAAGGATAAAGGGTGAATGTGGAGAAACCCTAGTTGTAAACCAATTTAATTTGAGATTTTTGGTAGTTATTTTTTGAGATATGAAGTTTTTTTCTAAAAGTGATTGAGATTATGGTAAGTGTTTAGATGAGGTCAAAGTTTGTCAAGAAGATTTAAATGAACCCATATTCCTACCCACTCAATTTTTATGGGTTTTTTTCATTTATTGAACATTGCATTTTTTAATATTACATTTGCCTTGTGATCATTATATGGGCATCGCCCACTTATCTAACACACAATATATTACTTAGAAGTGGATGCTTGTGCATGCAAGTAGATACATGTATGGACGGATGGAATGGTGAGAAAATGGAGGTGTATTGTGCCATTAATGTTGATGTTGTGGGTGGTAAATGATAAGAATATTAAATTGGAGGTTATCAAAATAAAGGCAATACCAACAACATAGGCATTGATATGGACAAGTGCAAAATAATATAAGAGGATATGAGTGTTTAAGGAGTTGCACAGTGGATTAATTATGTGGTTTTTCATTAAATCATTGTCATGTGCTTTTTGAAGGAGTTGTGAAGTGATACAAATGATAGATATGTAATGGTTCAAATGCTTGGGATAAGAAGCATGTGGCAATGCTTTAGTGAAAAACAACTTAATTAATTGATTGGGGTGATGCATAATTGATGGAATAATTAGCATTATGTGTAATATCATTATCATTAGAAATTATACTTAATTAAGTTTCCACTAATTATCTAAAATTATGTGTGGAGCAATAGGTATCAAATTTCACTTTCTTTTTTAGGAAATAATAATAATATTAATTAATTAAAAAAAAAAACCAACAACAGTTAAATATCTAGTTTAAGTTAGAACAAGCAAAGAATAATAATTGTCTCATGTTATTGAAAAATCAACGATTAACATATATTATAGATATATCTAAGTGACCATTTTAATTGATTCCATATGTGGCATACGTTTCCATGCTTTCTCATCCAAACACTAGTACCCACCTTAACCTAGTTAAAAAAATTGGACCATTAACTAGACTAGTTCCTCATTTAAGAATAGATTTGGCTTCCAAAAAAAGCCCAAAGGATTATGACTGTACACACAAGTGAAATATTAAAATTCAATGGGAAACACAACAATACATGCCCCATGTGCACTCTTAAGAAAACACATACACACAATGCATGCATAGTTCGTCATCATCGCATGAAATAAAGAGTCACAACGTCGATTTATAATGCAGAAAATGAACACATATTTTGTCAAAAAAAGCATTCCAAGTAATAGGCTCTATTAGAGTGATTCACCTCTCAACAATAGGCATCCAATGCATATGCAACTCTCAAACCAAGATTTAAGACCACCAAGATGAAGAAACCAACTACATGCATATAGCTCACTCAACCCAACTCGTTGCTCCCATGAATCAACTAATATACTCATTATGGAGCATTTCAGGCACCTCAACTAGTCATCAATCAACCATGAAACTAGATTCCCACTTCCATACATAACATAAAGGAATATATTTTCCTTATTTGCTCAATAGTCCCCTACAAATCCTTCCCTCTAGTGCTCTAGTGCAAGAAGAAAGAGTCCAATTTGTTGTTTGCCTTTTGGGGCAACCTAGTGGAATAATAATTTGATTCTAATAAATTTAATGAGAAACAATATCAAGTGGGTAATTTTTTCATATTATAAACCTAGCCTTTATGCTCACCTATAACCACCAATTTACCTTAAAAAGGTCCACAATTCACTCTTCATAGTGTTGGTTTTTGTAGTGTTCAGATTTGTGAATGTGGAAATACTATGGATAACATAGCATGGGAGTTGGAACAATGATGGAGAAAATGCTAATGAGAGATTGAGTGAATTCCCATGAGGTAGGATAATTGCATATTCACATTTCCCCAAGATGATTTTATTTCCACCTCTTCATGCATTTATATTGGGATTTATTAGTCAAATGTGATGGATGAGCTTCATTTGATGCACATGATAGGAAAACTGAGTTCTTAAGACAACACTTGGAAATAGAGTATTTCACTCCCATGGAAATCCTTTCTATCTTCCTCTCTTGTAGGCTCATATCCCCCTCATTGTTCTCTTCGCAACCATCTTGGGTTGTTATATATTATGTTATATTTCAGCATCGTATTTTTACATAGTAGAGAGTAACACCATGGTAGATACCATGTGATCTAATAGAATGCATATCCACAACTTATATATTCATAATCATCCTTCAATTGGAACTTAGGCTTGTGCTCCACATTAACAATCCATACAAGACATATTTACAAAAATTGCATTACAAAAAAATCATTAATTTAAGCTCACATGGCTCGAAATCTATCATTATAACCATATCACAATTATAGTATATATATAATAAGATCCAATACCTTTGAAGGATTCAAACTAGAATATTACACCATAGCATTCACAATCATATAACTATATTGAAATCATTGAATAGAGTTAAAATTTCTAGTTTAGAAAACATCTAACAACAACAAAGTTTTAGTCAACAAAGGTATAACAAACTTGAATTGTGGAAAAACAATACAAACATAATGAAAATAAAAGCAACAATGTAATGGTTTATATGTTCTCATGCAATGTCATATGGTTTTATTGTTAGTATATCTTTTCACTTTGCATGGAGAAGCATATGGTTTTCTTTTCAAGAACATGTCATTGCCTCTTTGTTTTATGATCTATAAACTACCATGTATATTCCATTAGAACAATTCATGTCAATATGTCTTACAATGTATTTAAATCTTTTATTATATAGTGTGTTACCTTAGATCTCAAATTACTAGGTTAATGCTCAAATTTATGGAAATAATTGAAACTATAATGAAAGAACATGAAAATAAACACACCAATCACACAAATAAACACACGAATAAACACACGATGTGACATGGGAAACTTGATACAGGAGAAAACACAACTAGGCCTATGCTTTGCTCTCTTTTCCTTAGTTAAAAAATGAAAGTACATAGAAACGAGCACTCTCTATGGAGTTTCCTTGGACATTGTGGCATGAATGATTGCTACATATCTAGTACCTCCTCTTTTATGCTTCAATAACCCACGCCTAGATGGTTGTATCAACTATAGAAGAAATACAATACTAGAAGAAGTGAACCCCTTATCTTCCTAGCGGCCTAGTATTTAACATATCCTAATAGTTGTCTAGGGTTAGGGTTAGGGTTGCTTTATGCCTCAACCCTCGATTAGTGTTAGGGTTCTGGACCCTATAGAATCTTCTTGAAATTTCACATTTGACAAGCCCCACATGTGTGAGTAATGGGGGGTGATGTGGCATCCACTCGTTGCAATGGTGGTCAACATGGTAAGGTCAACTTGTGGGAGGCATAACATCCACATACAAACTCTAATTGAGGTGATTTTCATACCATTGGAAAGATTCCAATCTATAGAATAATTTCAAGGGGTTCAAAGATATGCTCATAAATATTTGACCCCAAAAAGTGTCATTTGATGCCTCAAATTAGCTTTGGAAGGTTTTGGACCCTAAATCACCAAATTGAGACCTGCCCCTAAAATGAGCCTTGCAAGCCACTTCCTCCTATTTTTCTGCCTAGAAAGTACCAAGATAGATGGAAAATTATATAATGATCCATTATGGATCATTTTCCTTGGAAGCTACTTGGAACTATAGATGGAGGTATGCTTGTTATGTACTTTGTAACATGTCTAGTGTAGGATGGTAGTTTCACTCATAATTGGTAGGAAGTAGTAAGGTGGAAAGAAAATAAATTTCAACAACAAAAGTCATTCTCTATAGCCATTATGTGGCAGAATGATATGATAATTGACAAGATGGTTTTTATGTGTTGTTGGCAAATGAACATTGAAAGATCAAAAAGTACAAGTCTTTTGAACTTGGTGTGGGTGTGTTGAGTTTCATTGGAAATTGATCAGTGTAATTATATTTTTCTCTCCAAGGAAGAGGAATTACAAACATCATGCAACATAAGTACTCAACTAGATTATAAGAGTGGCAACCTAATGGATTGACATATGTAACCCAACCTCTTCTTTTCACGAGGAAAACTTGCAAAATCTAAAGCATGGGCCAGTAAGATCAATTTTATTGTGTTTCAAGAGTAGGCTATGCCCAACCACTTTTAACTCCTAAATTATCTCATCAAAGGATTTAAATATATAAGTGCTAGGGTGATGGATTGCGCAAATAACTATCCATCCTATGTCAACAATCTTTCTGGAAGATGTAGACCAAGATTTAATTCAAAGATCTTTGATTGCAACTTATAAACTGAATTTCCATATGATTTGTAGTTATGATAAATCTTCTAAACATAAAACCAATTTTGAGTAGTTAATCTTTATAATGGATAATTTCTCTACACCATTCATAAATTTAATGGGAAATTGATGGGCAAAGATGGAAAAAAATGAAACCAATGAAAACAAAAATTGAAAATTGTAAACCAAGTTGAAGAATTGAGAAGTGGAAAATGATTATGAATTACTTCAAGGGTCAAGTAAACAAAATCACCCTAAAAAATCATTTCATTGGTTGATAGACCATAATGAGTTTGGCGGGTAGAGATTGCATCACTACATCATGTATGCATGTCCTTGTTCAGTGATTCGTCCATTTGTTTTGTATGTCTTTTTATTTATGAAAATAGTTGATAGTTGTTAATATATTTAATAATGAAAAAGGAAATTCTCTTTAACTTTGAGGACAACATGCTTCTGAATAGAATTGAGGTCAATGGTGTTGTACTTATTGTTATTCTAATGCATGGACAACCATGATACAAATGATCACAAGTTCACACTAAAAAAATATTAAAAACAAAAAAATCATAACAATTAAGAGTTCATATAACTAATCTTATAAAAAAAATTGTTATTGTGCAATAAAATATAACTAATCATATAAAAAAAAGTTGTTAATGTATAATAAAAGAGGCCGAGTTCATATACCTAATCTTAAAAACAAAGTTGTCTACTATCTTTATAGAATTATAAAGATAAATGATTGTGACATACATTTATTGATTACAAATACTCATAGTGCAAGTCAAAAATAATAAGCCTCTCATAGTTGGCCATCAAAAAGACTAAATTTGATTGTGATTGTTGCTACTTTATTGCAAGTTAAAGAACCATTCACAACTTTTCATAATATATAAAGAATGTTTATATTTGCAATCACAAACTCTAAAGGGAAACGATGTGACATATGGAGTGTGTGATAACATCAGTCAATTAGATTATTAAATTCATATACAAAATGCCTCGATATAGTTGCTTAAAGTAATTAACAAACAAATTTAATGGGTATGAAGGTTTTACGTAAAACATTGTTCGTGGGATACAGAAGATTTTATTGTTTAGATTTTTTTGGCATGTCAGTGTTACGTGATCAGGTTTCTCTCGTAGTTTGTCACGTTTACTGCATGAAAAGTCAACATTATTAAATTGGGAATCTATTTTTATGTGAATATGTTTTTATTTTGGAAATAGGATGGAATGTTTAAGATTTAAAATTGTTTTTGATTGATTAAGAATTAGTCTTCTTCATATATATATATAGATTTAGAGGTCTCTAATAGAAGTGGAAATCTCCTCCTTTACGGACCATCAACAAGTTATTTTAGGTGGCGTGGTTTTCCTTGCATAATGATGATGAGTCAATGTACATTCGCAGATAGAGGCTAGTGATAGTTGTCCTCACTGCTAGTTGACCACTGAGTTATGATAGGTTTTGTCATCTTTTAAAAAAAGAATAGAAAGTGTAAAATTGGATGGTGGAGATACATCGTATAAATGTGTTTTTTTTCTAATCTTCGCTATCCAATAGTTTAGTTGTTTGTCTATTAATTATAAGTTTAGAGACGTTTGTACATTAATAGATAAGAATCATGTTAAACCTGCTTCGAAAAACTTGAAGATCATAAGTTATAATAATAATTGCATATTAGGTGAGGATGATTAATAATTGCATATTAGGTGAGGATGATTATGGTTGCCACAAGGGGAAAAAAAAAAAAACCTAAAATGCTCAACCTCAAGCAATACATGAATACATGAAGGCATTCCACACTATGTGAGACCGCGGCCCTTGCCATAAAATAATATATAAAGTGGAAGTTATATTTCTGTCATCAGTGCCAAAGAGCCTCCTCCAAATCGACAAAGGCAGATTGATTGACTTCGATTTTCCCTTGATTTGGGAGTGGAATCGACTCCAAGATTCTTGAAAAGTAGCGTCCACTCCAAATTAAAGAACGTTTGTGGAGTTTTAATGGAGATTTTTTGGAAAATTTGTGTCATATCATAGATGAAATATGGATTGATGTGGAATATGCAGCATTGAGGTTTTACCTAGGCAATATTGGAGTCAGTCGTGTTAAGGCCTTATGGGAGTAGGTTTTATCTTAAGCATTTTTTTAAGTTCTAGATAAATAATTTACTATCAAGATTTCATATTTATGTTCATAGGTATTTTTATTTTGGAAATAGGACGGAGGGTGCAAGATTGGGTGGTGGGGATATATCCAATAATCATATCTTCTTTTAATCTCCGCTATCCAATAATTTAGTTATTCGACTCTTAATTATGAGATTAGAAATGTTTGTATGATTAGCTGATGAAAAATATATGATTGATAGATGAAGTATGTGTGTATGGTTGATGGATGGTGATTCTTATCGACATTCACTATTTGTCACTGATGTAAATGTACTAGGTAAAATACTTATAAAATGAAAAAAGAAAAATCATTAATTCCTACATTTTTCTACAATGCTAACTTTGAAAAGGTGTATGGAAAAAGTAAAAATCATTAAAAAAAATATATATTTAATCCTCAAAAAAGTTAAATTAAACAAATAGATCTTGTCATAAAGAAATGTAAAATTATTTTATTTATTTAAATATGTTTATAGTATAATTGATCTAAATATATGTTTCGTTAGGATGTATTAGATTATAACTCAATCGTTCCAATTTTTTTATAAAAGGTATATGAATTAGTATTGTATTAAATCTAAGATATCGAGTAATTTTAAAAATATGTAATTAATTTGATATATTATTGTAAAAATTTAAGTATTAACATTTAGTTTTGATTATTAAAATTTTTAATATGAATATTTAAAATTGTTGATATGGTATTAAATTTTAATGTATATGAGTTTTTGGTTCTACAATAAAGTGTGTAGGTTTTTTTTTTCTATTCATCTAAAATCAAGTCTCACCATGCATTTAATTGTGACACCCATTTACTCATTGATCTTTTCTCATATGGTTTACTAATTTGATTAAATATGATTCTAACATAAAAATTTTAGAATTGGTTTCAGATGAGTGATTTATCTTTCAACAATAGGTATCTAATGTATATGCAACCTCCACGTTAATATTTGAGACCTCCATGATGAAAAAACCAACTTTAGACTTATATCTTACTCAACCCAACTTGTTGCCCTCATGACTCGGTTAATCTACTCACTATGTACCATTATAGGCACCTCAACTAGCCATTAATCAACCATGAAACTAGTAGAAGATGAAATAGGGGCATGGATATCTATTGGTATTAGTTAACATATTTAGTGATATGGCATAGTTGATTCCTTGTAAGAAGATTGTGAGTTGTTTGAAAATAAACAATTTTCCAAAATATATGAGTACATTTTGGATTTCCTGAACCCATTATTTCAAACAAGGATACTAAGTTTCTAAGTCAATTTTGGAAGTTATTATGGTATATGATGGACACTGAATTTAAGAGGAGTACATTCTTTCATCCACTCGAAGATGGGTAGACAAAAGTGGTAAAAACGGTTGTGGTTTATTTACTAAGGAGATTTTATAGGAGGCATCCTCGGACTTGGGATGAGAGACTACCCTATATACAACACAATCATAATTGATTCTTCCATATTTTTAGCAGTAAGTCACCATGTGAGACATATTTGGGATTTTTCCTTGGACACCCTTTTATATTTATTTTTCTCAAACAACTAGATATAAGTCCATGAAGCATGGTGTTGAATAAGACAAAGCCATCAAATTCTTTGAGATAATACATGCATAGTAAGGTGAAAGAGTAATTGTAAGGAATGCAACAAAGGGTAAAGGAGTGGTATGATTGACATCAAGTAGTTCATCAATTTCAAGTGGGAGAAATGGTTTGGTTGCATCTCAATAAGAACAAGATGCAAGACCCAAGGAAGAAGAAAAACCCATTAGGTATGGTCAATTTGAGATTGTGCAAGGGGTGGGGGAGAATGACTTTTAACTAGATTTGCCACCATATATGAGGATACATTTTGTTATCAATGTGGGGAATTTGAATACTTTCAAACCTTCCACACTCAACAAAGGGGAGGAAGAGTTTTTAGTGTTTCTAGAAGTTAAAGACTTGGTGCTTGATTTGTAGACTAAGTTGGAACATNCATATATGAGGATACATTTTGTTATCAATGTGGGGAATTTGAATACTTTCAAACCTTCCACACTCAACAAAGGGGAGGAAGAGTTTTTAGTGTTTCTAGAAGTTAAAGACTTGGTGCTTGATTTGTAGACTAAGTTGGAACATGATGTTGTGTTGCAGAGGAAAATTCATAAAACTCATAGAGGTAGACAAGATGTAACACCCCTAATTTTAATCCTTTCAAATTATAATATAACTGTATAAATGTGAATTATGTTGGTGATCCGATGTGTTGGGGCAAAGAGCCCGTATTGGTTTAATGTGGTCGAGGGATGAACTGTATATTATGTACATTGAAATAATTAATAAGGATAATAATCATTGGTTGCGATGTGAGAGGGATGAAAATGATGGGGGGCTATGATTCCACAAGAGAGAGGGGGTCCAAGGGGGACATATTCGTGGGTATTAATCCAACCCACTTTCCTGAAATTATTATGAATGTGTAAACCTTCTATTTTGTTGTTGAGTGTTGCGAAAGCCAATAATTAAACTCATGTAAGAGCGTGGGTGTGAGGAGTCACATCCCATAGTTATTGGGATCATGGGGCTGAAGTGTAATCATATTAGGGAAGAGTGAGAGTCAAGCAAGCAAGGGAGAAGATATAGTTTTTATATGTAGATTTTGGGCAGCAAGAGAGGAGTTGGGTGCTCGGAAGAGCACCAACCATGTTGTGCTTGAAGGAAATCGTGGTTTGTCTATGTTTTATGCTGAGAAATAGGCATAAATGCTTGTAAAAATGGGCTATAATCCTATAATGTGTTTTCCTATTGAAGAAACAACTCAAGAGCCTTGTGAAGGTTGTTGTGAGCACTCCTAAAGTAGTTGAGAGTTCCTGGAGTCCCCAACTGAAATATTCTTGTCCAACCAACTGCACTGGAAGCCTTGATAAACAAATGGTACATCATGGGGGACTGTAACTAGTGAAGGGGGTACATTCCTTGGGTTTTGCAGGTTGTGGGGAAGAGAGTTGGAGGATTGAAATTGTTGTGGGAGTAGAGCCTGGGTTTTGGGCTACTAAGTGTGGAGTGTGGACAACCAAGAGGGTCGGATATCCTTGTGGAATGATAGCCTCAACTCGGGGGTGGTCTGATGGTGAGAGAAAATGAACAGCCACACCTGTGGCTCAGAGGTTCATCCTTCATACGCAACCAGTTGGTTAATTATTAATAGATAAGTGTTATGTTGTTTTTATTATGTTTATTTCACTGTGCAAATGGTTTATATGAATGATATGTGTTTGTTGTTTTGCTTGAACAATTGCATTCATAGGTTTTCCTTATGTTGTAGATGCATTTAGAATTATGGTATCATAAATGGTTAAACCTGTGTGTGATCTCTAGCTGGTAAGATACAAGAAATTATTAAGTAGAAAATCTTATTTTAAATATGTTTTTCGTTCATAATGTTCCTCAATTGGACTGGGATACGTTACACAAGAGTTTTCAAGAAATGATCTGGGAGGTCAATTTCCTACAAAAGAAATGTGGTTTTTCTCATAAAAAAAAGTGAAGGAAATTTTTTCTCGTCTTCTTCATAATCAATAAGTTTTTGAGAAACTAAAAACTACCAAAAAGAAATATGATCCAAAATTGAATACATGATATAAATACATAGTGTGTTTTTTACTTGCCAATTAAAAAAAAAAAAAAAAATCCAAAACGCATATTCTTTGAATTCATTATTAAAACAATAATTATCTATATTATTATTTGAAAAAAATACCCAAAAGAATGCATTCCCACACCAATCTCCACCAAGAAAATTTTGATAAAAGTGCATTGCTTTAATCCATGACTAAAAATTCCAGCACACATCTAGATATGTTGAATGTAAAGGAAAAGTTAACTACTACAACGACCATCGAAATAAAACCTAATTGGCCCTAGGGCATGGAGTGTTTTCATATTTACAAGATATGAGATTGCATGAACTCTTCATGGAACTTTGGTAGTATTTTTATTATGATTTTGCAAACCAATTACTTTTTGTTATCCGCCCTTCCATTTTGGTGATCTACCATTGACACTAACCATGGTTGCTACTGGCACTTTGTTGAATCAACAACTATTCTGATTTGATCTTTATACAAAGAGTTCCACAATTTTTTTCCAATATCTTTATAGTATTTAAGTTAGGATTTTGCAATATTTTTTTTTGTCACTACATAGTTGATTAGTGTATGCACGAATCAGTTGATTAGTGTATGCACCAACCATTGATTTTTTTTTTAATGCTTTTAGCCGTATTTGAGAATTGTACCTGTTGATTTGTTTACTTCATTCTGGTTTAAGTGGTTATGATTCTAATATGTCAAATTCATTCAAAGATCACAGTTGTCCAATTCATATGAAGTGTCTTTTTATAAAGGAAATTCATTCCATGAAACGAAAGTGTGCCACAAACAAAAGTCAAATATAGGTAGCTGGAGAGGATAATAACACACATCACTATATAGATAGCTGGAGAGGATAATAACACACATCACTTTAACCAGTCAAGTTAGACCACCTTGGCATTGATGATTTTTTTGATATTGAATATTGTATGATGATTTTTTTGGATATTGAATATTTTGTATTTGTTAAAATCAAATTGAAAAAATGTGGTCCAAGGGGGCTGTGATACCTGAGTATGGACTCTCAAAAGGTATTAGATTGGATTATGTATACATGGTAAATGTATGAATATTATAGTACTTGTTGAGCTATGTAAACTTAAATAAATGATCCTACAATGTAAATGTTATAAATATTTTTTGTATAATTGTTAAAGGACAACAACTCATTAGAATGTAAATGTTGTAAATATGTTTAGTATAATTGTTGAAGGACAACAACCCACTAGAGAATATATAACTCACTAGAGAATAGATAAACATATACATGGATATAAATTTACTTTATATTAACCATGTGATAGAGTTACCATAATGCACTCTATGCTATGAAAAAAGATATGCTATTTAAAAGGCATTGTTAGAATATAATATAGAGAACAACATTTCTTTTGAATTTCAAACCACATAAATCATCATTTATCAAACTATTTGGTGACAAAATCATATTTATCAAAAAACATATCATTTATATAAGGCAATGACTTATTGATTTCTTGTTACTTTGTTTGAAATTTGACAACAACACTAATAGACTAATGTCACATGTACTTCATTAACAAAAAAATCCATTGGTAGAATATTTAGAGATGAAAGAAAACATTCATTGTAAATAGAAAGAACACAATAAAAAAATAGCAATGAAAAATATCTTTAAAAATACATAGAAAAATTTCTACACACCAATATACAACATGATATATCATCTACATGTTGATATAAGTGTAAAGCAATAAAACAAGTAAATAATTAAGAAAAAAAATACTTTCGTTTAGAAATTTATATGAGTTCAATTGAAAATTCACGATATTACGAAGAGTAACCAATATTACCTAAACATCGAAACATAACGAGTATTCCCTAAAATTTGAGATGCATAATCATGGAATTGGAGAAAATATCAAGAAAACATGTTATATATTTGCAGAAAACTATTATATCTAAGTGAAAATTTTAAATGTATGTTCAACTATAATCATAAATTATGCTATGAAAAATTATTTTCAATGAAAATACAAAAAACCTTAGCCTAAATTTGTTATTTTTAATTTTTTTTATCTAAGTTCATGAAATTTTCCTAAGAAAAACCTTGATAGAGTCTAAGGAAAATTTTGAAAGTGTCACTTTCTTGTTTATGTTGTTCATTGACTCCTAAGCAAAAAAACTTACATCACCATGTTTTCCCAAAGGACAACCAACAATTGGGTTCTTCCTTCGTGCATTGAAACACAAGTTGAAAATGCTTTCCCAAGGGATTGTATGAAGGAGAAGGGAAATTTACAAGTTGTCTTCTATATGGCCATGATAGGAGAGGGTCCATGGCTAATCAAAGTCTTGATGTGGTGCCTAGAGTTTCATATAGTGAGAGGATTGGCTAAGTCATGGATATTGTTGGTTGGATGGGGAATTTTTAAACATGTAAATGGTTGGTTTCTTTTCTTAGTGGTCCCATAGGTCAACATGGAATATTTATAACACATTTATGGTTGTGTGGTGAATTTCTTCTATATAGCCAATTTCTTGGATGACTATTATCAAAAGTTAAGTTTTTAGTCGTTGTTTTACATTTATGTAATTTAATTCTTTAAATTGTGTTATCATGATGAATTTTGTATATACATTTCTTTATGGTCCTACTTAAGAGTGGAAAAGACATTTACTACCATTCTTCTCATAATTATATGTTTAAATTATACTACTAAGTCTTTAAATATTTAATTAGCATGCATTAGTATTTTATTTGGATTCTTTTAGTGGCCATCTATACTTTTAAATGGTGAATTGACTGTGTACTTGTTGAAATTTGAGATCCAAGCAAGTGGTTGTCAGTTGTTGGCTCCAAGGGAATTGATGGGTATGCCAAATATATTATTTCTCTTTCAAATCACATAAAATTCATGGGAGAGCATGAACATTGTTGAACATGCCAAAATGATATTTGAGATTGAAGCAAGAGAGTATGGAAAACACAAACATGCATTGCACGACACATGGATACCTTCCACAATGACATCAATATCCTATATGGGTAGTCTCAACATACACTCATGTTATGACATGTGGCACTCATGGGGAAGTGTCACCTATCAATGTATGAAATACAATTGAGAGGTAGAATCAAGGAAACATAGGTGTGATCCAGGTGGCTATCCATGGTCATCTTAGAAGTGCTCCACATACCTTCAACATTACCACTTGAACATCAAGTACAAGAATGTAATCTCTAATCGATTTCAAGACTACCTCAAACACCATTCAATTGTGTCACTAACCATAATATTGAATTATTGTGGACATGAGGCCTCATATTAGCCCAAGCTATATGAAAATAATCATGATTTCATGTTTATACGTCCACCTCTAAGATAGAATTACATGCCTTTTGGGCCATATTTATGTTTCTTGAGGAAAGCATGAGAAGATTATTTAAGAGACACATATAATTAGGTGGAAGAGAAATTTGACGTGGAGAAGAAAGTGGAAGTGTTGCAGAAGAATTTATATTGGATAAATCTTTGAGAATATTTTAGTACATATACCAAGTCGTGTATTTCTCTATAATTGTTAAACTTGAAATTAATAAGCATGAATTGCCCACTCCACTGTCATCAGCCATGCATGGTCATGATTTTGTTTTTGTCATTGTTGATTGGATTTTTAAGATGAAAATTTGGCACCCTATAAGAAGACTGTCATAACATAAGGCACTACTATTCTCTTCTTTGAGAATTATTGAGTTCATTTTGGATTTCCAAAGGCCATTGTCTCTAATAACATTGGGTTACTATGTATATTTTTGTTCATATTTTGGCCAATGATGGACACCAAGATTACCAAATCAATTGCTTTCTATTCCCACACCAATGGATAGATAAAAGTAGTTAATAGTATGATTGTCCATATCCTTGGAAGGTATAAATCCAAGTATCCATGTATGTGGGATGAAATTTTCTTATATTCAACATAGGTAAACATAAATATTTGTAGCTCTATTGGCCATGGCTCTTTTCATATGTGCCTAGGGTTCAAACCATTGACACATGTTGATGTAGATTTTCCTATTGCATTAGCACAAGAATATTTCTCCCATAATCAGATTGAGGTATACAAAGAAACTAAATTTTTTGAATGGATGCAGCACATCCAACAATAAGTTCATGATATTCTCTAGAAAGCCAACTCCAAGTACAAACAATGACACAATTAACATAAAGTTCCACACAAGTTTTAGGTTGGAGACAATGTACAGTTGCATTTGTGAAAAGATAGACCCACATGCCTACATAATATGCTCATACCACTCGAATATGGGCCTTACAAAATCACCAAGGATGTGGGTGATAATTATTGTGAACTACATCATCCACCCTTTCCCGGATTACACCCTATGTTCAATTTGTAAATGCTTCAACCATATTTTTGTCTTCAATTGGACACCTTAGAGGTGGAAGAGAAGTTGGCCACTATAGAGATAATCATGGCTACATTGAGAAAGTTACATTAAACCAAATCATGGGCACTGATTTGAAGATAATTCACCATATAAACATACAATTCTTTTAACTTGTTAAAGCAAGGGAACTTCCTCACTAAGGCAATTGGTTCACTAGGAACCAAATCCAATAGAGCTTCCTCCTTATAGTATAGGAACTTGATGCAATGAAGACCATTTCTACTCAAGTGGCATGGGAATGGATAATATAGGTTTTCATCTAGGAATGAATAATATAGGTTTTCATCTAGGACCATCTTAGAAATGGTCCTAAAATTGAAGGTTTTCAAGTCCTAAACTTTTGACACATTTTCAAGGCATTCCCATGCATTTTTTCATGATTATGATGCCTTTCAAATAGCGCTAGGAATCAATTATAAATTCTCTTTTCAAGGAGCTCATGATAACAAAAATGGAGTAATCGGTGAAAAGTTATGGTGTTGACACAGATTTCTTTTTTTCATACAACTCACCTTTTTCCAACTAAACATACACACTCAACCCTAACACTACAAGGAAAACACCATTTAATAAAGGTTTTTAGTGGAACCACTTCCAAGTTTTTTGTTTCCAGTAGAGGTTTCTAGTGGAGGATGGTAGTTGGAGTTTTTAGTGTATTTTTTTCTTTGGTGCACCTCAATCCTATTAATGCACCAATGCACTTGTGATTTAACCCTATTAATGCACCAATGCACCTACATATATTATGCATTGATACATATACATACCAAAAGCATGAAAACGACATAACATATTTTATAAAACATTGTCAACATGAGGAACTATTGAATAATAAATTAGTGTAATCTATTTAAATCAATTTTGTGATTTACACCCTCAAACAAGAGCCACCCTTGAATATAAAAAGATTGTTGGTGGGGCTCTTATGAACATGGGAGATGGGCATATTATGGTGGGGATTATCCTACTTTAGTTCAATTCAAAGGATATCACCATTATGGTAAACAAG
>ML780737.1:0-15089 GCA_009831015.1 Picea engelmannii
GGGGGGGGGTTGAATCAATGACAAAATACTTTTATCAATTTTTCTTTTGTTTAATGCAATCAATATTTTAACAAAATATTTATCATGGAACCCAATTGGGAAAACCACGAACACATTTCTATTAACTGGAAAATTCTATTTTATAAGTTATATAGAAGGAAGATATTCTTCCTTTTATATCAACGCCCACTGATCAGGATGCACCCACACCCTTGTTCACCAGCACCAACTAGTAGGAGGTTACAACCCCCTATTTAGTCAGCTACATATGACAAGTAAGCACCTACTCCCTTGTAGGCTCCAAACTTCCCTTGCACCACCCAACCACCCTTAATTTCCGAATCTGGAAAAAATTTGTATCATGTCTTCACTTCTTTTCTCTCTGCTTCTGTGATTTTCAATATATCTTCTGATTTGGACTACAGAGACACCTCCTTCTCACCACTATTTCTCATTTATATATTCTTCCAACTAGTGTGAGATGTGAAACATTGTGTCCCTTTGTTTTGACCATCACACCTCTTCATTAACAATAATCTCATTTGTTTTCTTTATTAAATATTATCGAGAAGCCTTTTCAAGTTAATGAAAATAATTTTCATTAATCGATCATAGGATCAATTTCATTCAACTTAGTTTCATGTCTTTGCAAATATTGCAGAAATCAATTCTATAGAGGCACTTTCTTCAAACCATTTACATGTGACCATAGGTGTAGAAATACAGTCTTATTAATTTAAGCATCGTCTCTTCTTTCACCCTTTTCTTTTTGGCCCCCATATGTCCAATGATAGGACCGTGTTCTTTGGTACTTCTTCCTTCGGGACATCAGGCATTTACAACCTTTCAAATCTCCCAAATAATATTCCACCAGAACAAATCAAACGGTCAACATTCGTTCTTCTGTTAGTCAGATGATCCTATCTTGTCCAGAGGTTTGGAAAAAATAGACGATCATGACTTAATCTAATGGTGAGTGAACAATTCACATTTATTTCAGGAGTTCGGGGCTTTGAGGGTTTGAATAATCATTGCTCTAGTTTCTTCCAGAGTGATCACCTACCGAATAAGTCATAAAACAGTGGAGACCGCTTGTCGTCGGTTAACACTTCCACTTACACTATCCTTCCACTGTATTTGATCAACATGTTGGACATATTTTCATTGATGTCAACAGTCTATGTGATGATTTTTTGTTACAATGAATTATCATTTACCATAGATGAGATTGTCATTGATGTCAACAGTATATCAGTTAGTAGAAGAGGTGAACAATATGAAGATCAAAGATCAGAAGGGAAAATGAAGTACATAAGCAAATAAAGATGAAAGCTCAGAAGAAAGAGCACATTGAACAGTATATCAGTTAGCAGAAGAAGCAAACAATATGGATCAATTCATGATTATTATTGATCACGATAGGATCAACAATGTTCCTATGATAAAATCTTAGGAGGGTTAGCAAATGTAGATATCAAAGCTTGTAAGGAAAAGCGTAAGATCAGAGTGAGAATCCTTAGTAGTTGTCTGATTAGAGTGAGAAGCCTCAACAATCATCCGATCAAGAAATTGACCATGTTGATCGTCTCATATTACGAACGTCAGTCATATGAGTGACCTTGGGCTTGAGGACCATTGGAGGATCGTGACCATCGAATTTGCAAGCTAGATCAATGACAGGGATAGATTGTGGAGATCAGAAGTAGAATTAAATGAATCGCTAGTTCTAATCCTGCAATGGGTCTAGACCACCAAATCTCATAAACCCAAATATTGATGAATGTGCCTGACCTAAAAAATGATCATATTAAGTCAAATTAGATCGTGATTGTTAGATGCGCAATCGCCAGATCAACGACAGGGTTAGATTGCAGAGATCAGAAGGAGAATTAAACGACTCTCTAGTTCCAATCCCACAATTGGTCTATATCGTCAGATCTCATAGGCTTGAATATCAATGAATATGGTTGATCCAACAAGTGATCATATTAATTCAGATTGATTTGTAACCGTCAGATGCACAATCACCAGATCAACGACAGGGATAGATTGCAGAGATCTAAAGGAGAATTACACATCGTTCTATTTACAATCCCGCAATTAGTCAGGATCGTCAGATCTTATAGCTTCAAAGATCGACGACTGTGGTTGACTCACCAACAATGCACAACTTCAAATTACGAAGTTTGGGTGTCAAGTTAAATCACTCGCAAGTTGTGGTTCCATAATCATCGTCAACTGTTGATCTTCTTCGAGTGTTTTCATAACCATTGGATCACTTTAAAGTCGAAGGATGGGATAAGCGGGGATAAAGGGTTGATAATTTGATTATCCAAATACCCATCATCCATCGAATCAAACCCAAATTCCCGTCAGCCATCAGATCATTCTCGAGTGGAAGGATAGGATAAGTGAGGTAAGATATGACATCTCATTTATGCGAATTTTCATCAGCCGTTGGATCACTCTAAGTGGAAGGACAAGATAAGATAGAAGAGATTCACCATAGATAGATCGATCCATTGATCTAAGAACATGATCGACGAACAACGTTCATTTTGGGTCTAAAGTTGCAAGGAGGTTATGATCCAAAGAAATATCACTTCAAGAATTCAATTTGAGATTCGAAATGCCTAAAGCCCAGAAATTTGAAATGAATAAGGACCATCGGATTTGGAGGACATACGATGACCATTGGATCAGGGTTTTTGATCAGGCAGACCATGTTAGCAGACCACATCAGCAGACCACGTCAGTATACCATGTCTACAAGGACATGTGGCAGATCATGTCAGCAAACCATGTCAATAGACCATGCCAGCATGGACATGTGGTAGACCATGTCAACAAACCATGTCTACAAGGACATGTGGCAGACCATGTCAAAAATTACACATGGCATAATCAAATGATGTCAAGTGTCAAGAGGAAATTGGATCATTCCATGTCAACAAGTGATGTAAGAAAGTTACGTTACTCCGAGAGACTTGCTTCGGGAGTTTCACCACCAAGAAATGTCAAAAGTCCTGAAGTCCCGAAGGACGGAGGTCCAAAGTCACTCTCAGTTGTAGATTTGAGATACATTTCAGGATTTAGGAAAATTGTTAGATCCATGATAAGAACATGTGTCACATTGGGAGATCTACATCGACAGACCACGTCAACAAGAAACTATGACATACCATGTAAGCAAGGACACATGGCACAGTCAGAGAATGACAAGTGTCAAGTTGAATTGACATTTCAGGTATGTGAAAATCATGAATCTAAGTGACACGCGACAACTACTCAGCTTGTGACATGTCATCAAGTGATGTAACAAATTTACGTCACTACGGTAGTTTTTCTTCAAGAGTTTTACCACCAACACTTGCCCAAAGTCTCGAATGCCAAAGTCCCGAAGTGGGCACGAGACGTCCGATCAGAAGATTAATTTGGGCGCATTCTTGACTTTCGATCTGCTATAGTGGAAGGATAGTGTAAGTGGAAGTATTAACCGACAACAAGTGGTCTCCACCACTTATGACTTACTCAACATGTGATCATTCCAGAGGAAAGAAGGGGTTGAGATTTGAAATCTCTGAAGTCTGGAGACCTGAAGGAGATCTCGATCGTCGATCTGATGTCGGGTGTAGTCTCAGACATTGATCAAAACATAGTGGAAGGATAATGTAAGTATAATAGACAAAGTCATGGAGTAAATGGTGGACATCCATCTCTTTGCTTGATTAATTCCTGGCCGTTGGATTAAGCAATGGAGGATAGATGTAAGGATCGAATATGGCCATTGATCTAGTTTCGTGATATAAATGTGAACCGTCCGATCTGTTCGGTGAAATCGTATTTGGGAGATTTGAAAGGTTGGAAGTCCCGAAGACCTGAAGTCCCGACTATCGTCCATCTCATCGAGAGATTGAATCATGATCGTTGAATTGATAAGCACTCAAGCACTCGTATCACCTCATGTGAGGTCACCGCCATTAGTCATATGGTAAAGATATTTAAAGGGTATAATGGAATGAGTCACTTAAATTTATAAGCCTGTGGTTCTAATCCTATGATCATATGAACATGGTTTGAAGGAAGTGCCAATTTTTGTTATCACAGAGACGAAGGAAATTGATCCATGCATGTGATCGATTTATGAAAGTATAAGGGAATTCTAGGTTTAACGTTGAAGACCCGAAATGATGATCACTGGTTGTCCCAAAGGTTGTTGTAAATAAACAAGTTATTTATAACTTGTTGCACAAGGCAGCTGAATAACTTAAACGAGTTTTGAGCATAAGAAATTATAAATACAACCATGATTGGTTCACTAGATGGAGTGCTTGTGGAAAAAAATGGGCTTGTGGAAAAGAGACGCTCACCGAGGAAGAGAGACCTGCAGAGAAAAATGAAGGGGATGTGGACCCGAGGTCCATGCAAATATCATAGAGAACAATAAGTGAAGAAGGAACGGATATTAGAGGAAAGACGAAGTGAAGATGGCACAAATATCATAGGAAAGACAAAGTGAGGAAGTCGCGAATTTCAAAGAGAAGATGAAGTGTAGTGATGAGTGTTGATGGTATACCCCTGATCATGAAACATAATTGATTCAACAATGGATCACTACTACTAGAGTTGGTCTAACTACTATATGAACTCTAGTTGGATAGACTGCATTCTATCAACACGCTGGGTCTTGTGGCAAGTTGGGTCTTGCTTGAGAGTTGGTGCTCTTCGAGGAGTTGGTGCTCCTTACTTCAATTAGTGCTGATACAAAATAGTTGGTTCTGGGAAAATTCATATTACTATATTCACATATATATACATATTAATTAAACAAAATCTTACACAAACATCTGGTATCTCTTGTCCATTGTGATTATGATTTAACTGTTTTTAATTTGTTCAATTATGTTTTAATTGCTAACTTGTAAGAAGAAGAAAACTTAGAAAATCCACACACTAATTCACCCCGCCTCTTAGTGTGGGCAGTGTGTTCAACAATTGGCATCAAAGTGGGTTCCTTCAACACAATTTAACCACTGGAAGATAGATCCTGAAGAAATGGGTGGACATATGGTTCTCTCCGCAATTGAAGCTCCCTTATTTGATGGAACAGATTATTCCTCATGGAGAGAAAATATGAAACAGTATTTGAAGTCAAGAGGATCTAAAGTTTGGAATTAATTAGTAAGAAATCCTTGGGACTTAACTACCTCAAAGAATATATCCAAGATTACAGTCCAAATATTCATCTCAATGGATTATCAGATATAGTCAAGGCAAGCATAGGACTATGTACATCCGCCAAGGACTTATGGCTAAAGTTAGAAGATATGTATCAAACCAAAAGACAAGACACATAATACATTCCTATCAAGGATGAAGAGGAAGAATCAACCATCAATAAAGGTAAAGACTCTCCACAATATTTCGATTGCAATAATGTTGATATTGAATCCTCCCTTGCAAGTAAAGAAGAAGACTTAGATACAATAAAAGAATGTTCCGTTAGCATTTATATCATGGAAGAAGTAGAAGAAGAACCATCAAAGGCCAAACAAGAGGTTGATTGGAGTCTCTGCGAATACTGCTATGACCATAATGATTTAGACTATAGCTATCTTCATGACTACACTAAAGAATTTCTTGAAAAGAGTACAAATAATATCTTGGAAATAAAGGAAATGCTCAAGGAAAATGAAAAGATAATATATGAGAAGGATAATCAGTTACAAGAAAAAGAAGAGGAGATCGAGAAGCTGAAGAAATAAATTATTCAAGTAAAAGAAAAGAAGAAGGAAGATGATGAGATTAGCAATCAAAATCATATCTTGGAAATAAAATAAAAGCTCAAATACAATGAATAAATCATATTCAAGCAAAATATTCTAACAAAAGAAAAGAAAGAGGAGATCAAGGGACTAAAAAATGAAATTAGTCAAGAAAAAGAAAAGAAGAAGGAAGATGATGAGCTTATCAATCAAAGGCATATCCTAGAATTAAAATAAAAGCTCAAAGACAATGAAGAAATCATATCTGATCAAAAGATTCAGGTAGAAAACAAAGAAGAAGAGATCAAAAGATTGAAAATAAAAGTTACTGATCTAACAAAAGAAAAGAAAGAGGAGATCGAGAGATTGAAAAATGAAATCAGTCAAGCAAAAGAAGAAAAGAAGGAAGATGATGAACCAAGAAAAAACCTTGTAGAACTAAAAGAACTAAGGGAAAGCTATGTCAATCTTAAAATCCAACTTGAAGAAGCCAAAAGGAAGAGGAGGTAGTGAGGAACCATTTGAACAAAAAGGAAGAGTCCTATCATGAGATGGAAGCAGAAGTTGTGAATCTTAGAAATAAGGTTGAGAAGTCAAAAAATCAAATCAATTTCTCGAACAACTACATGACCCTGGATGAGATCTTAGATAGTCAGATATCACCAAATGAAAAATCTGGTTTTGGATACAACAAGGAAGAAATCGATACTCCTAAGAAACCTGATGCAGGTCCTTCATTTGTAAAGGGTAAAGATAGGTCTGATGTAGGTCCTTCATTTGTAAAAGGTTAAAACATGTCTGACATAGGTCCTTCATTTGTAAAGGATGAAGACAGGTCTGACACAACTCCTTCATTTGTAAAAAGTGAAAGCAGGTATGACTCAGGTTCTTCACGCTCAAGAAATGAAAGAAACACTACAAAATTTATAAGATCATATCAAGGAAGACATCCATAAGCTACTCATACACCTCAAAGCAAGTTTAGAAGAGAGACACCTTCATGGATGAATCAAAGAAGGTATGAGAATGTTTTTAATGGTTATTGTTTTTCTTGTAATGAATATGGTCATAAAGCCTTGGATTATAGGCATCATGGAAGAAAACAAGTTGGTAGGTTCAACAACAATATAAGATGTTGGAACTGCAATCATGTTGGACATAAATGAAATTGCAGTAATAGAAGATCAGAGAACAAAGTTCAAGAAATAAGGACACTCACATATGTGGATAGAAAAGACTGAACAAGTGAACAAGAGTGAATTTAATTGCTGCAAAAAGAATTGCAGTCATGTGACAAGAATAGTATAAACTTTCCCCGACAACTTAAGAGAAATGTACAGTAAAAAAACATCTTGGATAAAGATGGATACATCTGGTCAGAGATCGATGAGAATCAATGGGCAGATCCAAGGGTTGTTTGAATAATATGAGCTACAATTGCACAGTGTTCCAGTAGGACATGAACATCCACAGAAGCACCATTCTGATGTACAAAATGATATACATAACATCCTGTAGAGATAACAAGAGGAGAGACCTTGTCAGAAAAATCTACCCTTTTAGAAAAAAAGGGGGAGAACAGTCAGTAAAAACTCAGGGGAAGTATTTTGGTTAGTAAATAAGAAAGTAATTAGATTAAGTTTTGAAAAGAATTGATCACTACAAAAAAATTGCTATCAAGAAGACTACTCATTTGAAACACAAAAATCCCAATCAACTGAGATAAGAAGTTAGTAAATTAAAAGGGGAAGAAACCTTGTCAGAAAGAGATACCTTGTCATAAACAAAGGGGAAGAGTAGTCAGAAACAGAGAGAGAGAGAGCATATTGATAGGGGGAGTCATTCAATTATGAAAAGAAAAGGATGATTGTAGGAAGAGTTACCCAAGTTTAGATTCTGGTCAGTAACATACAAAGCTTTACCACAAGAGGAAAAACCCTTTGCCATTGATGTCAAAGGGGGAGAGAAAACATCATACGAAGAAACTTCATACAAATAAAATTCATACAAAGAAAGCATCATCACAAGGAGATTTTTGTATATGAAGTTAGTGGGTTTCCCTCAATGACAAAGGGGGAGATTGTTAGACATATTGTCATTGATGTCAACAATTGATGTGATGATTTGTTGTTACAATGAATTATCATTTACCATATATGAGATTGTCATTGATGTCAATAGTATATTAGTTAGCAGAATAAGCGAACATTATGAAGATTAAATATTAGAAGGGAAAACACAATACATAAGCAAATGAAGATCAAAGCTCAAAAGGAAGAGCGCATTGCATAGTATATCAGTTAGTAGAATAAGCAAACAGTATGAAGCAATTCACAATTATTTTTGATCACGATAGGATCAACAATGTTCCTATGATAAAAGCTCAGGAGGGTTAGCAAATGCAGAGATCAAAGATCGAAAGGAAAAGCATAAGATCAGAGTGAGAAGCCTCAACAATCGTTCGATCAGAGTGAGAAGCCTCAACGACCATCTAATCAAGAAATTGACCGTGTTGACTGTCTCATATTATAGATGTTGACCGTGGGCTTGAGGACCATTGGAGGATCGTGACCGTTGGATCTACAAGCCAGATCAATGGCATGCATAGATTGCAGAGATTAGAAGGAGAATTAAACGACTCACCAGTTCTAACCCCACAATGGGTCTAGATCGTCAGATCTCATAAACCCAAATATCGACGACTGTGGCTGACCCAACAAACGGTCAGATTAATTCGAATTATATCATGACCGTCGGATGCGTAATCACCAGATCAATGACATGGATAGATTGAGAAGATCAAAAGGAGAATTAAATGATTTTCTAGTTCCAATCCGATAATTGGTCTAGATCGTCAGATATCATAGGCTTGAATATCGACAACTTTGGTTGATCCAACAAGAGATTGGATTAAGTCGGATTGAGTTGTGATTTTCGGATGCGTAATCTCTAGATCAACGATGGGGATAGATTGTGGAGATAGAAAGGAGAATTAAACATCATGCTATTTCCAATCCTACAATTGGTTAGGACCATTAGATCTTATAGCTTCAAAGATTGACGACTGTGGTTGACTCACCAACAACGCACAACTTCAAATTGTGGAGTTTGGGTGTCAAGTTAAATCACTCGCAAGTTGTGGTTCCACAATCATCGTCAACCATTGATCTGCTTCGAGTGTTCTCATAACCATTGGATCACTTCAAAGTGGAAGGATAGGATAAGAGAGGCTAAAGGGTTGAGAATTTGATTATCCAAATACCCATCAGCCATTGGATCAAACCCGAATTCCCGTCAGCCGTCGGATCATTCTCAAGTGGACAGATAGAATAAGTGAGGTAATATCTAAGATCTCATTTATGCTAATTTATGTCAGTCGTTGGATCACTCTAAGTGGAAGGACACAATAAGCTAGAATATATGCACCGTAGATAGATCAAGCCATCGATCTAAGAAAATGATCGACGAACAACGTTCAATTCGGGTCTAAAGTTGCGCGGAGGTTATGCTCCAAAGAAATCTCACTTCAAGAATTCAGTTTGAGATTTGAAATACCCGAAGCTTGGAAATCCTTAATGAATAAGGACCATTGGATTTGGAGGACATACGATGATCATTAGATCAGGCTTGTTTATCAGGAAAACCACATCAACAGACCATGTCAGCAGACCATGTCAACATGGACATGTGGCAAACCATGTCAATAGACCACGTCTACAAGGCCATGTGGCATACCACATTAGCATACCATGTCAGTAGAACACGCCAGCATGGACATGTGGCAGACCATGTCTACAAGGACATGTGGCAGACCACGTCAGTTAGTACACATGGAATAATTAGATGATGACAAGTGTCAAGAGGAAATTGGCTCGTTCCATGTTAACAAGTGACGTAAGAAAGTTAGGTCATTCCAGGAGAATTGCTTCGGGAGTTTCACCACCAAGAAATGTCAAAAGTCCTGAAGTCCCGAAGGATGAAGGTTTGAAGTTACTCTCATCCGTCGATTTGAGATACATTTCGGGAGTTAGGACAATCGTTAGATCCAGGAGAAGAACATGTGTCACATTGGGAGATCTACATTGGTAGACCACATCAACAAGAAACTTTGACAGACCACATCAACAATACACATTAGCAAGGACATGTGGCACAGTCAGAGAATGCCAAGTGTCAAGTTGAATTGGAATTTAAGGTACGTGCAAATCATGAATCTGAGTGACACATGGAAGCTACTCAACTCGTGACACATCATCAAGTGATGTAAGCAAGTTACGTCACTATGAGAGTTTTTCTTCAGGAGTTTTACCACCAACACTTTCCCGAAGTCCCGAAGTCCTGAAGTGGACATGAGACGTCCAATCTGAAGATCACTTGGGGAGCATTCTCGATCGTAGATCTGATACAATGGAAGGATAGTGTAAGTGGAAGTATTAACCGACAATAAGCGGTCTCCACCACTTATGACTTACTCAACAGGTGATCATTCCATAGGAAAGAAGGGGTTGATATTTGAAATCTCCGAAGTTCGGAGACCCGAAGGATATCTCGATCGTCGATTTGATGTCAGGTGTACTCTCAACCATTGATAAAAACACAATTGAAGGATAGAGTAAGTATAATAGACAAAGTCACAGAGTAAATGGTGGCCATCCATATCATTACTTGATTAAGTCCTGACCGTTAGATTAAGCAATGAAGGATAGATGTAAGGATCGAATATGACCATTGATTTGGTTCCGTGATATAAATGTGAATCGTCCAATCTATTTGGCGAAATCATATTTGGGAGATTTGAAAGGTTGGAAGTCCCGAAGACACAAAGGGAGAAGTCCTGAAAATCATCCATCTCATCGTAATATTGAATCGTGACCGTTGAATTGATAAGCGTTCAAGCGCCTCACATGAGGTCAACGTCGTTGGTCATATGGGAAAGAGATTTAAAGGGTAGAATGTAATGCGTCACTTAGATTGATAAGCCCTTGTTTCTATGCCTATGATCATATGAACATGGTTTTAAGGAAGCGTTGATTTCTGTTATCACAGAGACGAAGGAAATCAATCCATGTCTATGATTGATTTATGAAATTAAAAGGGGATGCCAGGTTTAATGTTGAAGACCCGAAATGATGATCTCTGGTGGTCCCAAAAGTCGTTGTAAATAAAAAAGTTAGTTATAACTTGTTACACAAGTTGGCTCAATAACTTAAACAAGTTTTGAGCATAAGAAACTATAAATACAACCATGATTGGTTCACTAGATGGGGTGCTTATGGAAGAAAATGAGGTTGTGGAAAAGAGAGGCTTGTTGAGGAAGAGCAACCAGCAGAGAAAAATGAAGGGGATGCAGACCTTAGGTCCGTGCGAATATTAGAGATAAGAAGAAGTGAAGAAGGTGTGAATATCAGAGGAAAGACAAAGTGAAGAAGGCGTGAATATCAAAGGAAAGACGAAGTGAGGAAGGCCCGAATTTATGAGAGAAGATGAAGTGCAGTGATGAGTGTTGATGGTATACCTCTGATCATGAAACATAATTGATTAAACAATGGATCACTGCTACTAGAGTTGGTCTAACTACTATATGAACTCTAGTTGGATAGACTATGCTCTATCAACAAGTTGGGTCTTGTGGCAAGTTGGGTCTTGCTTGAGAGTTGGCGCTCTCCGAGGAGTTGGTGCTCCTTACTTCAGTTGGTGCTGATACAAAATAGTTGGTGCTGGGAAAATTCATATTACTATATTCACATACATATACATATCAATTATATAAAAACTTACACAAACATCTGGTATCTCTTGTCCATTGTGATTATGATTTAACTGTTCTTAATTTGTTCAATTATGTTTTAACTACTAACTTGTAAGAAGAAGAAATGTTATAAAAGTCCACACACTAATTCACCCCCCCCTCTTAGTGTGGGTGGTGTGTTCAACACAATGGTCACGTTTTAATCTCCYRATGAKATGGAMGATTTTCGTTACTTCGGGACTTYGTCCTTCGCTACTTCCATCCTTTTTACAAATCTCCACATGTAAAAAATCTCGGAGTGACGTAACTTGTTGACGTCACTTGTTGATGTGGCACTTCCTAAGTGCCTGCAACGTGTCACCTGGATTCATGGATTACTTACRTTTAAAATGATTATGGGACCTTGACACTTGTCATCTTCTGATTATACCATGTGTCCTTGCTGACGTCGCTGTTGATGACGTGGGCTCTCAATGTGAGTTCTACGTTTCTTAACCTCRTGACTTCGGCCTTCGGGATTTYGGGTAATTCAATTTCTCCACTTCCCAGTTCTCCCGAAGTGTAAACCTCGAGTAGCTTGAATTCATCCAATGGTCATTCTTTAACCCGAAAAGACTTAACACGATCCAACGACTGTCTAGAATTTGGCTATTCGGGATTTCGGGCCTTTGGCCTTGGTTATCCTATTCTTCTACTTTCCTCGATCCGACGGTCAGGTTTCCTCATATCATATGGCTTACATCTGTTTCATGACATTTGTGGCTTACTATGTCCTTCCATTAAACATGATCTGATGGTCCTGATATCTCCTGAAGTGTTCTTCATATCGAACGATTTTTGTCTTTTCTTATCCTATCTTTCCACTTAACTTGATCCAACGGTTGATGTGGATTGCTGAACCATAACTTGTGTGTGGTTTAATTCGTCACCCAAACTCCAAAATTGAAGTTGTGCGATTTTTAGTGAGTTAACCACAGTCGTCGATCTTTGAATCGATGAGATCTAACGATCTAGACTATTTGCGAGATTGGAAATAATGTATAGTTTAATTCTCCCTTTGTGATCCACAATCAATCCATGCCCTTGATCTGACGCTTGTGTATTCAATGGTATTGACTTAATCTGATCATTTGGTGGATCAACCATAGTTTTCGATCTTTGAGTCGATGATATACGACAATCTAGACTAATTACAGGATTGGAAATAACATGTAGTTTAATTCTCCCTTCGCGCTCCGCAATCAATCATTGCCCTTAATTTGGCTCTTGCGTATCCAACAGTCCTAGTTTATCTTGTGGGGATTTCGATCCCGATCATGTTTTTTCATTGTGCTTTCCCTTCTGAGCTTCATGTGCATCATCAATTCTGAGATTCTGATCTTCAGTCACTAACCCTCTTGAGCTCTTAATTTGTTAGTCCTTCTATACATGGATTTTCATCTCTTTGTTCATACCAAGTCATCATTATAATGTAAAGAAATCAGTTGTTGACATCAATGAAAATATGTCCAACATACCCTTCAAGGAGAACCCCCCAGTATTAACCCTTTCCTCAAGGGTGAATCACTTACTAGGAAACCATGTCAAGCACCAAGGTGAAATAAGGAAAAAGGTATAATTTCCAAGAAAATGTTCTATAAACAAGAAAGGACCCTTTGCAACATGCTCAAATGATTCAATTGTTAAAGTGACACTTACCATGATATCAGACTTGTTACCTCATGAAGAAAGACCTGCTGTCCTTTTTGGGCCAAGTTGGTGTGGTAGACATTGCTATGCTCATGACGATGAATGGTGATGTGTGATGGAGAGGAGGGGATCGATTTTCTCAACATGGGCTCAACTAGTCATATATCTCTCGATACTCCATGTATTCTACCTGTGAGCCTCGAGACATCATCTCCTTAGCTACCTTTAGGATGGGGGTAACATCTAGATCCTACATGGGGACATTTGCTCGCTATAGAGCGCATGAGAACCTCAACATATTCTGGTAAGACCTATGCCTACAAATACTAAGGAAATACATTAGAGCATTGAGGGGTGGTTTGCTCACCCTTTAGTCATATAAGTAAACTCCAAAAAAATCCAAAATTGACAACTATTCTTTTAAAAAGAAAAAAATTCGTTTTTCAAAAACTTCTAACTAACATGCAATGACTCAAGCAAATGCATCATAACTATCATGAAAAAATGAAGGAAACACAATATGAAATGCAAATGAAACTACTCTACCATGACATGAATATGCAATATATAATGCAATGAAAAATGAAAAATGACCTACCTAATTACTTGGGGCTCGAGGCCCGTGGAAATCAGGTCCCAAAAGATGTCAGGTGAAATCATACAACCGATGAAAGACCTCCTCAACATATCACCCAAGTTTTTCCACTATGCTTAAATATAAAAAACATCAAGGACGAGCTAAGAATATAATAATCATGAATATGAATAAGCATATAATCAATTATAGAAAACAAATCATGGAGGTGGGTGGGAGGGAGACAATTCCACTAGAAAGAAAATCCACAAGCATGATCAATTCATCTCTGAATATGACTACTACATATAGACTACGGTTCATATTCATCCTCACTTAGAATACCACTACTCCTTGAAGTTTGTGAGGAGATGAGATATCCCAGGAAGAATCTATGATTTCCTAGAGAGGAGAAAATGAGACAAGGGACAACCTCGGGTCTAGAGAAAGAATCTTTCTCCATACTCAAAACATGTTGCCTCTTTATACATGTTTGCAAGTCCCTGCATATTTCCTCATGCTAAAAACATTGTTTCCTTATGGAATGGATCTATGACTTTTAAAATCTGGCCATGTCCTCATGTCCATCAAAATTTGAGCACGAAAATGGTTGAGAATCTTCACCAAATAATAGTTCTGAGTCCTCAAAAGGATAATCCCCAAGGTGTGGCTAGAAATCAACACAATCATACTGTAACAAGACATCCCCTTGTGGATGAAAAAGGTATGTGATCATATCATCATTAGGTTTCCAAACATATTGATCATCCGCGTATGGAAAGAAATCTTCCAAAGGGAAAAATTTTGCATTCTTTAGATGGATGTTGCCCTCAATGTCGTAGATGGAATCTCCATCAAAATCAAAACAACCAATATCCCATCCATGCTTTCAGACACATATGAAGTCATGAATATGATTGTCAACTGTATCTGAGGGTTTCTCCCTAAATTTACCTACATCAATGGAACTGATTACTTATTCTCAATGCTTGACAACCTCATCTTCCTCGAAAGGGAAAATAGACAACAATGTCTCGTCTAGGCCTTCAATATGAGAAACTTCATTGAGATATTCTTGGGAACTTTCTTCCTTATTTGTGTCAGCGTTGCCTTATTTTTCCTCTAGGACATAATAGGTTTCTTCCTTTTAGGTGCCTTTGTCACCCTCGAAGAGGCCTAGAAGGCCTTCCTTCTCAAGGGAAGTTAAGAGCTCAAGATAAGTATCTTCAAATATCTAAAACTATGGACCACAATGTTTGAGAAATTATTCAAAAAATTATTAAGAGAAGAGATAATATTTGGGCTGCAATAT
>ML780737.1:44079-64697 GCA_009831015.1 Picea engelmannii
GGGTTTTCATACCCTCGTCCCTTATTTATACTAAATATGTCTATCAAAAGAAGCATCTAGAGGAAGATCCTTCTAGAAGAAGAATCTTTTATTAGGTCTTCTTACATCCGCCTTATTCTATTTTATTGAAAGGCCTTATTAATATTGACCTTTATTACATCCGAATATATTGCTCTACCTACGTGCGGGTTAGGACCCTGACAGAAACAGATGCAAGCCATATGATCTAAGGAAACACTTCGGAAGATATCTTGACCGTCGGATTAAGGAAAGTAGAAGGATAGGATAAGCAAGGCCAAAGGCCCGAAATCCTGAATAGTCGAATTCCCGACAGTCATTGGATCGTGTTAAGCCTTTTCAGGTTAAAGAATGACCATTGGATGAATTCAAGTTACTCGAGGTTTACACTTCGGGGAATCTCACTTCAGGAGAACTGGGAAGTGGAGAAATCGAATTACTCGAAATCCTGAAGGACGAAGTCCCGAGGTTAAGACACATAGCACTCACATTGAGAGCCTGCGTCATCAACAGTGACATCAACAAGGAAACATGGCATAGTTATATTATGACAAGTGTCAAGGTCCCATAATTAATTTAAGCATACGTAAGCCACGAATCTAGGTGACACGTGGTAGCCACTTAGGAAGTGCCATGTCAACAAGTGATGTCAACAAGTTACATCACTCCGAGATTTTTTACATCGGGAGATTTATAAAAAGGATGGAAGTTGTGAAGGACGAAGTCTTGAAGTAACGACAGCCATCCATATCATCGGGAGATTAATACGTGATCGTTGATCAAGTACAGTGGAAGGATAGTGTAAGTGGAAGTGTTAACCAACAGCAAGCGGTCTCCACCATTTTATGACTTATTCGATAGGTGATCACTCCAGAGGAAATTGAATTAGTGATTATCCGAAGCCCCGAAGCCCCAAAATCTCAAAATAAACATGAATTGTTCACTCACCATTAGATTAATTCATGATCGTCGATTTGTTCGAAACCTATGGACAAGCCAGGATCATCCGACTAACTGAAGAGCGAATGTTGATTGTCTGATCTATTCCAGTGGAATCTGATTTGGGATATTTGAAAGGTTGTAAAGGCCTGACGTCCCAAAGGACAAAGTACCAAAGAACATGGTCCTAGCACTGGATATACAGGGGCTAAAAAGAAAAGGGCGAAAGAAGAGACAATGCTTAAATTAATAATCCTGTATTTTTGCGCCTATGGTCACATGTAAATGGTTTGAAGGAAGTGCCTCTACAGAATTGATTTCTGCGATATTTGCAAAGACATGAAACTAAGTTAAATGAAATCGATCCTTTGATCGATTAATGAAAATCATTTTCATTAACTTGAAAAGGCTTCTCGATAATATTGAATAAAGAAAACAAACAAGATTATTGTTAATGAAGCGGTGTGATGGTCGAAAAAAAGGGACACAATGTTTCATAGCTCACACTAGTTGGAAGAATACATAAATGAGAAAGAGTGGTGAGAAGGAGGTGTCTCTGTAGTCCAGATCAAAAGATATATTGAAAATCACAGAAGGAGAGAGAGAAGCAGTGAAGACATGATACAGAAGTTTTCCAGATTTAGAAATTAAGCATGGTTGGGTGGTGCAAGGGAAAGTTGGAGCTTGCAGGGGAGTAGGTGCTTCATTGTCAGTTGTAGCTGACTAAATAAGGGTTTTTAACCTCCTACCAGTTTATGTTGGTGAACAAGGGTGTGGGCGCATCCTGATCAATGGGTGTTGATCTAAAAGGAATAACATCTTCCTTCTATGTAACTTGTAAAATAAAATTTTGTAGTTAATAGAAATGTGTTTGTGGTTTTCCTAATTGGGTTCCACGATAAATTTTGTGTTAAAATATTGATTGCATTAAACAAAAGAAAAATTAATAAAATTATTATGTCACTGATTCACCCCCCCACCCTCAAAGTGACAAGATCTAGTCCTTCAGGGTCATTGTACCATTCCCACTCATACTTATGACTTTCCATTCTTCTTCCCCTTTGTTTCCTCATTTTTTGGGTTTTTGGGCTCATTGACCCCAAGAAGGGATTGTACCTCATTTCATGGGAAGAAAGGGCTAAAGACCCAAAGGTGTTGGAGATGGAAAGAGTCAAAATCCATAACTAATCCTTCTAGATGCTTGCCTTAAGGTCATGAGAGAAATGAAACGCTTCTCCATAAAAAATGAAGGACCTTTTAAAAAGGGAAAATAATTAATAAATGTATCGCTTGATGTGGGAATACATTTGCAGTGTATTTTAATTTCTAGTGCATATGGCACTCAATGTATTCTAACTTCAAGTGGCACTATCGTGCTCCTTTTCTTTCCTTGCAAATAGCACTCAATGTTCGAACCATAAAAATGAAAGGAAAAAAAAGGGCTTGGAAAAATGTTGCATTGCAAACGAAGGATGCATCACACCCTCCACAAAGGTACCCATAGATGAGACAATATGAACCCTTGATATGTCAAGAACGCCATTCCCAAAGTACTACCCCAATCCACCTCATATTCACTAAATGGCCTAGAGAGGGTCTTCTTGGGAAACACTCATCGACTTGGGGATTGACCGACCCAATAGGGCATCATGACAACCCTCCCATATCTAAATTTGGAAAATTTTGTAAGGTCTTTGAGCATTTGTTTAGTTTGAAAAGGGGGGATTTAATGCACATGTTTGGGTGATTATTTTATTAAATGTGGCTTACTTGGCATCATACATGTGACTTGTGGACCCTTGGAGGGAGTACTTGTTTGTCTTTGCAGGACTTTTCCCAGTGAAAGTTATTCATGAATGGACTAAGCCACTTAGACCTTCATAGGAGCTTGAAAGCCCATTGGTTGGATGTAGCACCCCACTAATTGGAGGCATTCGATGATGAGTGTTGCACATTGGAGGGTGTACTTGTTTGTATTTGTAGGAGATTTCTCAGTGAAATCTATTCATGAAGGGACTAAGCCACTTGGACCTTCATAGGGGCTTGAAAGCCCATTGGTTGGATGTCGCACCCAAATAAGTGGAGTCCTTTGATGATGAATGTTGCACATTAGAGGACATGTTTAGAACATTAACGAGTCTTGGAGCCATGAAGAAAGGATGGTGTTACCCTCCTATGCCTAAATGTCCCTATTGAGAACTATGACATCACATTAATCATGGAAAGTTGGAAATTCTAGCATGTTTAGCACATTTGGTGATGGTGTGGGCTTAAATCCCCACTCTATTTCGTGACTTGGGGATTATGTTCCACTCTTATATCTTGACGTCCTAACCTTTGGAGGATTTTAGATCGCATGTGCCACCTTGGAGAGGACTTTTATGGGGTAATGTCCCATCATTTGATTATTTTTGGTCATTTTGTAGCCTATGTGGACAAAAAAGGAAAAATAATTTTCTAATTTATCTTTATAACTTATTTTTTAGCTTAAAATTATGGTTTTAATTGTAAAGTGGACAAACTAGGGATTGGTTTCCCTCATATAAATATGAGGCAAGTCACTTGTCACAAAATCATAACTCATCACTTGAGAGATAACTCTCTTGGAATGAAATTGTGGCCTCTTCTTTTCTTGTGCAAAATGGATGCAACACTTGTCTAATGGTGCAATAAAGGCTAGCAACCTCTCTTGAATGTTTCTTCTTGGAAAATTGTTGGATTTTCTTTGATAAAAGGGTTGTGCTTGCTAATTCTTGGATTGGGTAAGGAATTAATTTCTACAATTTTGTGTGTTTCTTCTTTAATTCAAGGTTATTTTTTTAAGCCCTAGGAGGCGTATAATGGCATACACCCTCCATCAATGAATTTTTTGTTATTTTCATTGAAAGGGCTTAAGTATTGCTACAAGGAGTAAGAGGGTTTACACCCTTGTAGAAAAACCTTGATAGGGTTTATCTTCTCTAGGGAGTAAGATGGTTTACACCCCATAACCCAATAGACAAGGCACTAGTTTCATTGGAGATTGTGAAATCTTGTATTGATAAACGTGAAATTTAGCGGTTTGGAACTTCTAATAATAGAGTTTGATTTTACATGATATTGTCTATCTTCCATGATAAGGGTGTCATAATTAGCCAAGCGATTGATTTGTTGTTATAAATTATTTTTTACAACCATTAGGGATGATATAATTGTTGCTATCTTTCATTTTACTTACAATTTAACCAAGGAAGTCATTGTTTGATCAATGGAATTGAAAGTGTTTTTATTAAGCTTCATTTTGGGCCATTTACTTGTTGATTTCCATGGTTGAATATTGTTCTTGTAGAAAAATTAAGCTACAACCATAAGGATTTCATAAATCTTATTGATTACTTACTTTTACAACCTTCTATTGTCATCCAATTCATCGTTGTTAAGCATTGGAACATTATCTCTAAGTTGTATGCTCATTGATCCAATTTCATATGTTGAATTTAGATGATATAATTGTAGTTTTTATAACTATCTCATTGCTGATATATTATTGTTGTATGATGGAATGTTGGGACAACAAGGATTCTATTTGATTCTCCTCATGTTCTAGGGATAATTTTAGCATATTTGGTATTAATTTTGGTTGTCTAACATTGGTTTTGCGGGTTCTCTCGATTGGAAACCTTACCTTGATCGATAGTCAAACTCCATCAAGATCCTAGAAATCTTTGTTGTGACCTATTGGGGTCCTTCGGTCTTATCCTTAGATTCTCCCTTACAATCCCCCTAGGTTCGCCTAAGAATCCCCCCTTGTGTTGGGCTTGTCCATCACCAAAACAAGGGGGATATCCATTGAGGTGACGGTGATATGTTTCCCCATTTGTGTCTCACACTTGTTTCTTGGTTTGGAATTTTCCCAAATTACAAAGTGTGTGATAACACTTCTTATTAAATATTTTTGGCATTTTATCAGTAGTGCCTCGGATCTATGGAAATGTGATGGTTTCGATATGTCATTATTTGTTTGATTTTTTTGCCTCTACTTGATGACCCTCTTAACCTATTTATCAGTGTAAAAATTATCTTTAAAAACCTTACGAAGGTGTTCAATCTCATGATCAATGTGCTCATTGTCAAAGAGTCACTTTTCTCTACTAACTAAGGGGTTTATAATACCCATTTTTTGAGAAGGATGGTGGTGAGAATCAACTTGTAGGTACCTATCAGTGTGAGTCTTTTTTTCTATAAACTTGATGAGAGAGGGATTCATCAGTGTTTTTAGAGATGAGAATGTCCAAGAATGGAAGCTTATTGTCGCTCTCTATTTCCATGGTAAACTTAATAAATTTTGATTGGTTATTCATGTGCTCTAAGAAAATGTTCAGGTTTTCTCTTCCATGGGTCCAAATAAAATAGGTTTCATCCACATATATCAGCCAATGATTTAGTTTATGAGGTGCAATGTTGATATCTCTTTCTTCAAAGTCCTCCATGTAAATGTTTTCAATGATAGGCAAAGAGGGGAACCCATAGGAGCACCATGGGATTCCTCATATATATCACCACGGAAACAAAAATATGTGGAATTCAAGGATACTTCAACCAACTTTGTAGTTTCATCATCATTGACCCTCCTAATCACATTAATAGCATCATCTATAGGAATTTTAGTGTATAAAGAGACAACGTCAAAACTTACCATGAGATCCTTTTCGCTAACCTTCAAGGAATTTATTCCTTCCACAAAATTAGAGGAATCCTTGATAAAAGATCTAGTATTCCCAACTAGAGGTCTGAGTCTTTCACCCAAAAGCTTTGCAAGGTTGTAAGAAGGAGAGACTATCATGTTAACAATAGGTCTAAGGGTATAGCCTTGTTTGTGAATTTTCAGCAAACCATAGATGCACGGGATGGTAGAAATCTTTGGAGTTATTTTCTTTTTTGCATCTTCATCCAAAGAGCGGTTCACAATATCTCATGTGATATCTCTTAATATTTTTTGATTTGATATTTCTCAAGCTTCTTGTAACTTCCACATAAATTTAGGTGCTCCATCATCTTTCTATTATACTCATCCAAATTCATGATAACTGTGGCATTCCCCTTATCCACCTTCATGATCATTATATCTTTGTTTGTGCAAAGGTTACCCAATTCCCTAGATTCCTCTTTTTTTATGTTGGAATTTGTTGGTTTATATTTCTTCAAAGTCATCGTACATTCTTGTCTAATCTCTTCGGCTTCAACATCAACATCAGATAGATATTTTATACAATTCTCCACGCAACATATAATATCTTTGTGTGGTATTTTTGTAGGTGTTATGGTGAATTCCAATCCTTGTTCCAATACTTTGAGGGATGCATTATCAATGGGATTCTTGGAAAGGTTAACTACATTTGATATGCTTGCATGTGTGTCACATTCTTGGGTTCGTTATAGGGTTTCATATTTTTTGGTAAGTTTAACCATCTCATATTTGTGATATAGATCGAATCTCATTAGTAGCCACACATTCAGTCTATTCCACACATCTAATATTACACCATTCGCTAGTTCTATATGCAGGCACAAGAAAATTCACAAAGGTTATCCATGTTTCTTCTTTCTTTCTTAATTTGTTTTCTTATCAATGCTAAGATGGTCATCTTGAAAATTTTGTTGTTTCCCTCATGGCTTAGATAATGCTCGATGGAGACACACAATGAAATTTTGTGCCCATCTCTACACTGCATTAAAAATGCCAATTTTGTGAAGCCTTAGACAATTTAATCCATGATTTTTCAAACAGTCGGATGCTTCCAAGATTTTCCCTACTATACAGGGACAATATGGTGTTGTTGACACTTTCACATGTATTCATTTTTTAGCGATGGATACCATGTTTTCTCTTGATTTTTCTCTCAACATTTCAGGCTTGGAAGCTCAATCCATCTTCAGGAGACAAGTTCTCAAGGTTGAAATGCTACAACACTCTAATTATAAATAGTGATAAAACTACTACTTAGATATTAAACATGTCGATTTGATATGGTTTTTAAGTGTTATTTTCATTAGGGATACCTTTTATTTTAATGTAGTCCATGATGGGGCACCAACTCTTGCTTAATCTCCAACCATTATCTTTGTTCAAGTTTGCATGGTGCTTTTCAATTTCCACAGCCTATCTAATTTTTATTTTGGTGTAATGATCAGTTTTTGCATTGATGTTGGTTTTTTCAAGGAAGATTTGATGTTTGGATTTATTAGAGTGCTCTTCCATAGCATATTTCTTTATGCGACCATATGATATGTCAACATTGTGTTATTTAAACCTAATTTGGAAATTCCTACCAGTTTCACCGATATAAACTTTGCCACAGTCACACGGGACTGAGTAAACAACTTTAGCTTTATTTGAATCTATCAGGTCTTTAGCATGAGAACACATGGTCTCCATCACTAAAAAATTAAATGGAGTGTTGAGTAAGTAGTTTCTGAACTTTTGCAAGGCATAAACCATAGTCCGTCCTTTGCTCTATGTGGTTGTATAGTTCCTTTCAGAATCTAAAAACTTTCTATTGGAAAAATAGATCGGATGATCAATTTTATCATCTCCCAGTTGCATAAGAACTACACCAAGTGAAATGGATGATGCATCCACATGTACATGGAAGATCTTGGTCCAATTTGGAAATATGAGGATCGACACAGTAACTAATTTCTCCTTAAGCATGTCCAACGCCTCATGACATTCCTATGTTAAAAAATACTTAGTATCCTTGCATAGTAGTTTCTTATGGTGCAACAATTTTCGCATATTTGGATGAAACTTATGTAATACTGTGTATGGCCCAAGTTTTTGCATAGATATTTGATGAGGTTGGGGCCAACATATCAACATTCCCTGGAATATTTGTTTGATCCACTAACAAGCCTTCCTTGTGCATGACATATCTTAATAGAGTCCCAAACAGTGTATAGAACATGCACCTTTTAAGAATTAAGGATATTTGTAATTGCCTTCATCTATCCACCATCAACCAAAATACCTATATATGCTCTTTGATAAAGTTGAACACCATCCAATAATCTAAATAGACTTCCAAAAATGTGTGCATGAATTCTTTAAAATTTGCGATGGCAATCCTAGAGAACATTGTAGGTACATTCTTCAGACCAAATGGCATCATTTTGTATGCAAACGAGCCCCACTCTGTAGAAAATGTTGTCTTGGCCCAATATTCCTTCACGATGTGCACATGGTGGTAGCCTAAAAATCCATCCATGAATCAATAATATTTACGCCCACCCACATTATCCAAGACTTGATTCATAAATGGGGTAGGGAATGTATCATGCATGTGAGCTACATTTAGGCTTCATAAATCCTTAAATCACTCATCTTCTTTAGTTTTACTACCATCATGTTGATCCATTCTGATTCCTCCACAAGGATGATGATACATGCATCTAACATTCAAACTAATTCCTTGTGCACCTTTTCTTTATACTTTGGGTTCAGTTGATATGGTCTCTTATTAACTGATTTGGCATCTGGTTTTTGTTGAATCGTCATCTCCCCTAGGGACCTTGTGATACCCTTCATCTCAAAAAAACTCCTTGGAAACTGGTCTTCGTATTTTTTTAGCAAGTCCACCACTTGTGTCATTGTTTCCTGGTCCCGATAATCACCAATATCAATCATCTTAAGTGCTTCCTATGTGCATATGTCATGCTCAACTCTGATCCAATCTAGTGCATTGCTTTAGTTATTTGTGTGCATCTCTTAGTCAACACTTCGTACATATTATTTTTCCATTGAATCATCGCATCCTCTTAATCAATGTCATATATGAAGATGCTCCTCTAGCACAAATTACCATCATCTTTTGGGTTCACGTAATCCTCCTTGTGCCTTTTGATGTTTTAAATGTTCTCAATAATCGATATTTGTGCATCCTCATTCACTGGTTCATTATATTTGTCACCATTAGTTGGATCTAGTGGAGCAATTACTCATAGGGTGTCCATCTCAAAAGACATCTGCCTTTGTTTCAAAGTAAATTCCAAGCAAATATGGATATGGGTCTGAATCATCCATAATATCTATCACTTCAAAATCTTATTTTTTCTTGACCCCATCAATGTTAACTTCAACCTTCTCCAGCTTGCCAATGGGATAAATCCTATAATGATTTTCAAGCTTGAGTAAGATGGGAGACCACACCAACTTAGGTATTCTCATAAACGCCCACAAATTCTTTGGCAAGATGTTCACATTATACCCCAGGTCCAACATATCACCATCCATCTTATAGATACCTAACTCTATTGTCATTTTGAATTCTCTTCCCATCCACTTCCTCCTGTTGACATGACACCCATATCATTCCTGTAGCGAAGAAAAAATAGAATCTTGATTCTCACCTTCCTTGATCCATCTCATCAACAGGTGTGTCAAATTCCTAGTAACTAGATGATCACCCAACACTTTAAGAAAACAACACAAGAATTCACTTACCTAGTTATCCGAGTTAGTTTATGGGTAAGCTTTGCACCATGATTCATCGTGTGTCGCATGCCGCGACTATTCACACACAGGTACCTCTTCAATCACCTTTTGTGCATCATGCATGAACTATTTTTTTTGTGTAGTGTCAAACTTGGGAGGTTTTTGCACTACTTTCTTGATCCTTCCCTCCAAATGTTTTTATGAGCACTCCCCTCTATTCAATTCATCTCTTGTGTGGACACATCCTCGGGTTATGACCCGTACATCAAATTCTTTTTTCATCTTCTATTATTTGCACGACTCGATAATGACCATGTTGTGGAACCCCTTTTTATCTTCCCACTTCACCACCAACTCTGGGTAATCTTCCATGACATGGTTTGCACTGTGAGAATATCCATAGAATGTGCAGGGCTTGGTACAGAACCACTCCAAGTGGCCCGTCTCACCACAGTTGAATTAGGTGGGTTTTTTTCCTCCTCCCCCATCGTATCCTCTACCTATTCATTTTCCATATCCTCCTATCCAACATTCGTGGAAGCCTCCATGGTCTCCATGTTTATTCTCCTCTTGGACCTTATATGCATATGTAGTATGCTCCTTCATCAACTGCAGCAACTGGAAATTATTTACATCGTGCCCCATGGATTTGAAAAACTCATAAAATGGAGTGTCTATAGTCTTTTTAAATTTTTTTAGTGTTGAGAAATGGGAAGGTGCATGGTCCCATTGTGTACAAATCTCACACCATTCAGTTTGTGGCCCAATAGGAAATGGGTTTGGCGCACCAATCTCCATGTAATTTCTAATCGCCATGTAATTTTTAGTTTGTCACAACATAGTGTACACCAGACATTCTCATGCACCACCTTCCCCTTTTCCATATGTTGCAACTACATGGTGAGGGTTTCCAGTTGATATTGCACTTGCACAAATCATGTTGGTGTCTTGCCACCTCCAAGAGTAGACTCCAGGTGCATTAAAAATCTCTAAGGTTTCCATCTAAGTCATCACCTTATGTTGCACGAGTGAGACTTGAATGTGTGGGATAAGTCCAACAATGAACCACTCTATGTGTTGGACATCCTAGATCTAGAAGTTTAATATGTCTAGTAGAATCTTGAATCGTTGGTCATAGTGCCACACAGTTTCTCTGACTTGTTGTTTAATCTCCTTAATCTTAATTATGCACTATGACTCTGATTTTGGCTTCTGGAATACTCTAAGAAAATATCTCTTTATATTCATAAGTGACCTTTCCATCTTGTTGACACAGTAACCTTATACTACATATGCCATCTTAGAGTTGTGTCTCTAAAGGTAGTCTCTAATTGCACAATCTTAGCTGCATAATCTATGATCTGCTTCACAAACAAGATCACTTCACATGTGAACCAATGTTATTCTACATCATCTTTCTTGTCCCGTGAAATGCAAGGAGCCTAAGGGTTGAATCATCCATTGTCAGAGTGGCCATACTTGAAATTGAACTTGATCTGGAAGTTGTCCTCCTTACTAGTTGCTACTTGGTACTACAAGCATTGACACTCTTTCTTGTGAAGTTTTTCTAACTTCAGTTTCTACTACATTTGTGTCTTCTACTTCTATCTCTTCTGAAATATCTTTCTCTATTATTTCTTCTTGATTTAAAATGAACGAGGAAGGTGGTTCAAAGAGGAGGTTACTCCATGCTACCTTGTCTTCTTCATTGATGAATCCAAAAGAGCTTCCTATATTGAGTTGCACAAGCCTCCTTATAACAACCAAGATTTCTTCACTCTTAGGGAGGGCACCTTCATCACTATCTTCTGCATCATCATTTCTACTACTCTAGACTTCATCGTCCAATGATTCAACTACATCTATCATTATCTAATGGGATTCGACCTCCTTCTCCACAACTCTACTACTACTTCCTTTGGTATCTTCTCTTGATACCTCGTTCTCAATGTTGCGACTCTTCAATGACCTATCTTCTTCTACACTTCTTTCAAGAATAGATATTTCTCCCATGAACCCTTCGACTCCTCTTCTTGCCTTCATATTAGATCTCCTTGCTGCTCATTTTTCACCCCTTGTTATTTCTTCTTTACTTTCCTACTTGACTTTTTTCCTCAGCTCAACTCTTCTTACATATTGCTCAACTCTTCTTCTTCTCTGCACTTCTAGATCCAATATCTCTTCACCTTATCTCATATTCTTCTCCCTTATGTTCATTCCCCCCCTCCACGCGGAGGGTTTACATGGCTATCCTATTAGGCTCCATGTGCATCATCCCCTTCTCAATGAACAACATCTTGATTCAAAGTGGGATATTGTCTAACAATATTTCTTGAGGGTCGGTTGCAAACTTTCTTTTTGCACTACTAAAATATTGGATGCATTCAACCACAAATTCAACAATGCATCCATATTTAACTCATTCAAACCATAAATCAATGGCTCTAGCCCACACATTGTCCAAATATTTCAATCGAGATACCATTTCTTGGTCCCAAACCCATGTTCTTAGTCTCACCACACAAAGTTAATTTATGTCTCTCTCTCTACCCATTTTGTTGAGGAGAGGAATGGCTATATCCTCACTCAAGCATGTTTTAATCTCACTAGGATAGTGAGATAGGTGATATTATCACCTTGGGATTATAACTTGTCCAAAAATATCAATAATCCCTTAAGAAATAAGTTCTTGGGCCTAATGCTATTATGTAATCTATATGCTTTGATGTAAAATAAAATTAAAAAAAAAAAACAGAAAAAGTGTTTGTAAATGAAATTTATAACAATTGAATAAATAAATACAAGATAACATAAATCTAAAAACTTAGTAAACAACAAGTCTCAATAATGAGAAGAAATCACCAAATGATTTTATTGATGTCTTTTATGAGCAACCAAGTTTCTCTTTACAAAGCCCTGCGAGGGTTCGGACCAAAATTAGAATTAGAAATCTAAGATGTAATTTTAACTCATACCAAGACAACTAGTGTCTCAAAGAAAAAGATCAACACTGAAAATAAACTGGATCAGTCCAATCTACAAGAACATCATAGTTTTAATTCTGCAAAATAGCATTAATCAACATTGAAACTGAATTCGGATCTTCTAATTAAGACTAAACAGACTATCAAGATGAATGAATGACCTTTTGAAGCAAGTCAAAAATCTATGTTTCCCAGTCATTTCTTTTTCCACCTTTAGAGTAACCCTATTATCAACAAGACAACTTAGCTCTAAAGAAACTTAGAAATGAATAAATGAAAAAGTGTTTTCACTTGAGGAAAGAGTAAACCTTATCAGAAGTATCTCTCTCTATTTTCTTATGTTTGTCTTTGTCCTTGCTCTCTTCCTTTTATTCTTCAAAAGTAGTTCAAGTGGTTTAACTACCTTTTTCTATAATAGGTGGGGCCCTATATGTCTTTATTTCTTTTATTTTCAACATTCCCCTTGTTTCTCCTCATTTTACTCAAATATCATGCACATATCATCATCATAATATACATAAAAAAGCAACTGTGTAATCATGGCACATCATCAAGAAACTTTTATCTCCCAAAACATCATAAAGGCACGATATAAAAGTTTTTCAAAAAACAGTATCATGTCTATTGTCCCAAAAATATATGCCATGAATGTCAAAGTGAAAGTATCATCACATCATAAAATAAAATCAAAAATCATATTTTTTATTGGAAGTGGCCTCTCTTTGTCTACTTTCTTCTGAGAGTGCATCCTTGTGTTTAAGTAAACTTGGATCAACATATTTATTTTCTTCAACTTTTGACATCTCAAGGTGCATGTCATCAAACATTATTTTCCTTATACTATCTTCAAGCTTGGCAGGGATGGTCTTGACAGTGTAGGATGAGGTCTCAGATAAATCAAAACTACAGAAATTGTGGGTTGTTTTCCTTTATCTAGTTGAAGTTCAATGGCTAAAGCTTTATAATTTATAGGAACTTGGATAGAATGTTCATGAGAAGCTACAAAATAAAAATGATGTATATGTTGTAAAGGGGGAGGAGGTGGATGGAAAGTAGGGTGGCCAACAATATTCAAATAGTCAGTTTGGACCAGTCGATTGAATTCCTCTGAATTAGCATCAAAGTGGATCAAAAACCTCATCCTCTTATTTCTTCCTCTTTTCCCAAATTCATCAGGCATTCTACCTCTATGTCCTTTGTTTCCCCTATTACTAGAGCATTGCTCTCCATGACTGAAGAAATTCATATGTATAGCATCATCATTCAATTAATGAAAATATATATATATATATATATATAAAACATCAAATATTATTTTTCTTTCAAAATAATTTAACAATGGCTCTGAACTGACCAAGCAATCAAGCATGCCAAGGGAATCAGGAAAACAAGGAAGAAAACCATAAGTTTCCCTTTTCTTTACTTGTTCTTCTAAATATTCAAACTATACATTCTTGACCAAATTTCTCAATATGATCAGTCACTAATCTCTTTGAACATGGGAAATGAATGGGATGAAATTATAAATGATCAAGGAGTAATGAAAAGGGATTTGTAACTTATGAAAAATATTATAGATGAAAATAATGCATGATAAAATACATGGTCAAAATCCATTTCAAGAAATTATATTCATAACTCATTTTCATTTGCATAAGGTTCATATCAACATACTTTATAAACCATTTTCCAATGTTCAAATATGCATGAACATTTCAATTATCCACACAATATTTACACCAAAATAGTAAATTGCTCATACATCATCCCTCTAATTAAAACAATAGACATACTTACGTAAAATTATTTTCTTAATAGGTGCTCTCTCAAAATTTATTATAATCAATTATATCAACATGGGGAATTATTTCATGAATTTTTTAATGAAAAATGTTTTGGGACATTTGAGAATAACTTCTCAAAAGTGGTATAAGATGAGGGGAAAATGCCCTGTTTACAGAAAAAGACAAATAAACTTTAAATCTACATATCAAACTTTCCACCCCTTTTCCAAATATGCATTACATTTTTATTCAACAATCTGAACTTAGCATATTTTAGTCAACATCTCTATCAGCTATCAAAGCTTATGAATGTTCTAGGTTTATTGTAAAACATGAACCAAAATAATCAAATGACCAGAGTATGAACTAGAGTAAGCTCGCTCAAGAGAAATTTATCTTTTAGGTTGTATCATTTATAATAGCCATAATTTCAAAGGGATGTCGTGGTCAACAAAGGCACACTGTCCATACAATAATGCAGTAATGCATCCAAAAAAAATGGGCATAGTGTTGTAGCATACCGAGTTATATTCACATCTTGACCATTTGAATTTTTTAAAACATTGTCAACAAAGTATGTGTATAGACACCTTTTTTATTTCAAACTAAACATGATAGGTTTAAACATAGTCACGGTTCAAAACCCACATAACTAGGCTACCATCCAATAAATAATCCCTTTAAGAACAAAGTTTATCAACCAATATTCAAACTCGAAACCCCATGCTTGGTTATGAAAACAATATGAGAATGAATAGCTCATGTCGACTCTTAAACCCAATCCAAAAACCAATTATCTTCCATATGATTAAGAATTTAAAACTTAACTTACACTCAACACAAAATATGGGTTGATAATAGCATTGGTTGTGTAAGAAAAACAACTTGCAATCAATAATATAGGTAGGGGTTTGAAACTCAAAGAACACACTTAGAAAAATATTTGAAGTCAACAAGAACTTCTTATGGTTGTATAACTAGATCCAATATCATGTACAAATTATATAATACACTTTCAAACAACTATTAAGGTTGCGGGTTCAACCCATTTCTAACTCAACAAAGATAAAGAAGTTTAATGCTAGTCGCAAACTCAAGCACGACTGTAAACTCATCCATTTCAAAAATAAACCAAGGTTGGGTGTATATTTATACACAGATAAACTTTAAAACCAAAACTTTAAATAATGCAAGACCCACATCCAATATGACCGATATGGTGCAAACTGCGTTTTTCTTAGAAAAACTAAAGGATTGTCGAAGGTTGGTAAAACATATAGTAGAAGAATTGCTACATGAACTCGAACTCAGGTCACAACTTATAAGTTTCATCAAATGGGTTCTATTCATTCCATTTCGAGAACAAAATATTGATAAAATCACAATGGAATGGAAAGTGAACATAAATGAAGAGGACAATGTTCAACTGAGGGTTATATTGATTATTTTTCTTTCACAAACACAAACCCTTGAGAAAAAAATTTGATAAGAGAGAAAAATAGGGAGAAAATACACACACTTAACACCAGTCAAATACATAGAGCCATTACTAAATTATTTCTTCACAAAATACATGCATAAGACGCTTAACAAACTGGTGAGTATGTACCTTGCTTCACATCCTTTTTTATACCAGGGTTGAGCTGAGATGGTTACTGCAACTTCCAGGAGCAGGGTTTCCAAGCTAGCTCGAGCTCTTCCTTCTCCGTAGTCTCAACATAACCAAAATGACCAAGACCCAAAAAAAATGTGGTGGTAAATTGCGAGGGTATGAGATTAATTTCCCACATACATGTGAATTCAATGCATGGCCAACCTATCACATCGGACTTCAAACCATAGCTCATATGTGCATGCCAACCAATACTTCAAAATAATATGCACGAGTTTTTAGCATATACAATATATATCTTACACCATATAAACCAATCATAGGTTCGATAACATATGCCATGTCAACGCATAATCATGTGCAAAAATGCATTTTACTTATTACCATCAACCTTGTCACTTCTCTATCATAATTAATCAATTTGGCACATATACTCATGAAAATAGACTAGAGTCTATTTTGTTTGCATATGTTATATATAATGTGCAATGTAAAAACCCAATTTGTATATCGTTCAAAACATATGTGTCACTTCACCACATTGTATATCAAACCAAAAGCTTCAAACATTTTTCCCATAGGTTTAATACCTACGAAATTTTAACTTAAACATAACCCTTTCTTGCAACATGGAACCAATATGAACTTGTAAAGTGAATCCATTGATATGACATAGTTTTGGTGCATATTATGACTTTATAACAAGATTTTTGCATATGTATGAAAACCTTCCATATATATGGTTTATAAAACATGATTTTACCCCTCATACCTTGTCTTTATTGCATATATATCAAATTGTTTAGTTTATATGTCTTGAATTCATGAGTACTGAAAATAATAATAACTTGTATTGCATATGCAATCATAAGAATAAGGCAGATCATATATTTTTCATATTTCACAAGTGCCATGTCACAAAAAAAAAAATGAAGAATGAAGAGAAGTCATTATCACTGTCATGCACCAAAATGAAGTGCAACAACCCACATCATCATCTCATCATGTCAATAATCTCACACACCATAACTTTTGAAGCTTCATCATAATACCATTGATATGAAAATATGTAAGTTTGTTGAGGAAAATGCTTGAAAATAACCATTTATGTGTTTTCTTCTAGTGTACCCCACCTATTAATATTATGTCATAAATATAGAGATAGGTCTTGCAACCATTTTCAAGATTTTATTAATAGATGATGAGATTTTCATTCAACAAATTCATGCAACAAACAAGGAAACTTGGCAAACAAAATTTCATGTATATTTGAATATATGTACCTATGTTTCCATTGTTCAAGGTTGATTTCCAGATTTCTCATCTCCCGCCATGCGAATTCATCCTCTTTTTCAAATATTGATTCTTTTATCTCTTTTCTTGAAGGCTTCCATGTCATGTCCTTACTCCAACATGCAACACAAACTCTTCAAGTCTTGGCAATGGAACCAATTTTTGGCTCAGGGTTTCAGACCCAAGGTTGGAAAGATGTTTCCAAAAAACACCCCATCAACGTCGACATATGTTATAGCACAAAATGTCACACCTATGCATTTGTGCCATGATCTAACCCTTTTCCTACCTTTCTAAGTAAAATCCCAAGATTTTCTCATCAAGTCATCTAAACAACTTGAAATTTGTTAATATATGTGGGTTTCCCTTATGAAACATGCAGACATCCGCACCTTTCAAGATTGCAGCCCACAGATGCCCTCAAAAATCATGAAAAATAAAATAATTCTGAGTTTCTACGCAGGTTTTTCGGTTGGGATCGTTTGCCAATGTCCCTATGCTTGTACAAAATGGATTCCAACTTCCCTAACCCCTTGGGGAAGATATAAAAGAACCATTGAGGGATAGAATGGGAGGAAGTCTTTTTTGGTGCAAGGTTATAAAGTCCAAATCTAGCAAGCTTCCATATTCCTTTTTTAATCCTCTAAGTGTCATCCCCCAACCTAGAAACTTTGTTTCCAGTGTTTCTTCCTTCTAATATAGTCCTAAGGTCTCTCCTTATCCTTATTGCTTTATCCAAGGAAGAGTCACATAGCTGAGTATATGCTTGAAGGATTTGTGGAGGAACCCAGGTGGTTGGATCTGAAGCAGTGCCAAAAGTGAGTAAGGTTGTAACTAAATTTGATATTTGGTGTTAATAGAAGAGTTATATTTCCCTCCAATTTTGTATTCATTGAAATATTGTATGTTATCATTCTTCATATTTCCTTTGGATATAATACTTGATACATATGCTACTTGATTACGTAACTACCTTGTTGCAACATTTGTCTTGATTTTATTTTGTAGGCATGTTCCAGCAGAGATCAAGAGCGCTTTGAAAAGAAGGACCGGGGATCGACATCGAACGAAGGGATTAAGGTGCACACTTTCTCCTTCTCTCTCCCTACTCTCTACTAGAGAAAAGTAGTTATCTTTCAGTTTTCATATTTGTTTTGAGGGAAGACTTAAGTCTTCTCAATCTGGTCTCGATTTGTTATGACTTGACCCAAAGTCACAGGGGAAATATCCCGTCAATAGAATTGACGGCCACACTTAGGATTCTCCTAGTTTGGGTTGGTTGTAGGGTGGCGTGTATGTAATTTTTTATTTATTTATGAAAGTTTTCCTATTTTCCAAGCTTTGTTGCAAATTTTTTATTATCTAGAAACTTTTCCATAAGTTTCTAGGAGTCTCCTTGTTGAAAGTCCTTTTTATTTTTCCAATTTTACAAAGTTATATGAGATTTACTGTGATATTAGTCGTGGATATCTGTGATTTCACTATGTAAGACCCATAGACATCCGCGAGTCTTTGTTCACATATTCATGGACCTATGTGCAATTTTTGAAAAATATTTTTCTTGCTTCAGTTTCTGGGAGATTTATGGGTTTCTCTAGGTTATCCTGGGGTTCCTGAGTTTCTGATTGCTTTGTATTATTGTGTCTAAGTTTGTGAAGACCTTCAGATCAGAAAATATCTTGCTCTTGGATTCCCAATGTTCTTTCCTTATTTGTAGCATTCATTTTAAAGAATGAATCGTGTATTTTGTAGTTTCTTTTAGAATCTTTTGTTAGTTTTTCCTTGATAGAAAGAAAATAAAAAAACCTAGTTTTTCTACTAGTTGGGTCTCTTTCTTTATTTGTATTGTTTTGCATTGTTATTTGAAAAAGTAAAATATATTAGCATAGGTTTTTGTTTTCTTCTCATCTGGAAATCATTTCAAAAGAAAAGTAAGAAAGGAAATCATTTTGTTTTCTTCTTTTGCATTTTGCATTAGAAAATAATTTTTTTTTCATTTTAAGGTTTGAAGGATTTTTCATGCATTTTGTTTTTGAAACTCTTTTTCATTTGAAGAATTAGTGTAAATTTTTCTTTGGAAATGTTCTTATACATTTCATTTTTGTAAGAGTCTCAAACAACATCAGTTTCACTTCCATACGCTTTGAGTAAAAACAACCACTAAAAAAAATGTTAAGCTTAAAATGTACTAGACTTTGTTTCTAGGGTTCACAAACAAGTTTAGGGTTAGGGACTTGGATTAGGATTGGAGAGATAACTCTTCAAGGCCACAAAAAAATGTAGGATTTTGAGCTAGGGAAAATCTCAGATCCAATTTCCATATAAGTATAGAGAAGAGCCTCCTCTAACACAGGAGATAAACATGAGGTTGTGTCAAGGAGAGTCGAGGAGATTGCCTCTCCAAAGCTTGACTAAGCGTAGTGGAGAGATTGTATACTGAGGTTTTCACTAGTGCCTTTACCCCTATAAGAGGTGATGCTTTCGAAGCTTTGATCTTTTTTACCCTACCCATGTGTTTGATTCTAATTGTCGACTGTACCCCCTGGATGTTGAATATGAGTTAATAACCTTGGTGGATTTTCCTAAGGATCTCAGTGGTGACTACGGGGCTTGTCGTGGCACCTAGAGTAGATTTTGTATCACACTTTTCAGTACTGTTGGAGGGCGCCCCGCGAAGCATGGGTGCTTGCACCGGATAAGGTTGGTTATTGGAGGTCAGGATAACTACTTCTCGCTCCTTCATTGATTGGTCCACATGACTTAATCAACCCTTTCCTTCATCCAGAAGGTCCATTTCCACTTTTTCATTCCTTTGGACTCAAGACCTCATCAACCTGGGATAAATATTTGGAAAAGTTGTTTATTTGCAATGTTTATATTAGGGATTTTTATTGGAGTGCTTCTTTGTGTAGTTGGCCTTAGGTTTTTTTGGTGTCAACACTTTTGGATCATTGATTCAGAGTGGTTGATCAACCACTCTGTTGGTCGAGAAGGACCCCTGGTATTTCTCTTGAAAGTGTGGATCCACCTCCTAGAAGGAATGGGTTTTAATACCACTAGTTATCCAGAGTCAATGAGTAAGACTTGTATGGACATGAAAAAACCCGCAAGGGATGAACATGTGCATAAGAACGATATGGACAAAGTTCTTGAGGATACCAACCAAGGGACCCTTTTCTGAGGGGATTCTTGTGATTTTCCTTTCTTTGGAAATGTTGGTGCCCCCTTGATGACCACTTTGAACATTCCTAGGTTGAATGTAGGACTATCGGTTTGGTTGTGTACCACTCCAAATGTATCGAATGCTCTTGATGCTTCTCAGATAATCACCTTATGTCAAGGGCATCATACAAACTTTGATCCTTCACCTTCTGCATCTGGAAAGTTTACTTCTCCTCCTCCTCCCCCTTCTGATGAAAGTATTGCTACTAGTAACAAGAAGTATAAAAGGAGTAGGAAGATGAAGAGTAATAAGAAGAAGTCACCAACCTCTTCTAGTCATGTTGGATACCTGTCAC
>ML780737.1:85024-129779 GCA_009831015.1 Picea engelmannii
ATGCTCACATGCTACCAAGTATAGTACTTTTCAAATACTATTATCTTAACTATAGTGTTTACTTGTAAAGGGGTAGTTATCAACTTGTCATGTGCAACTTTGAATCTTATCAACTTAATTAATCAAACCTGGAAACTGGGGCCTTGTCCTCAAGAATGAGTGTGATTTCTTCAACCTGTCTTTTGTACTAAGACAATATGATATCTTGACAGAAGGTTGGGTTAGAGGGTAAACTCTTTGATCTCAACTTTTAATCCATCTAATACCTTAACTCAGATTTTGACCAAAGGTTAGAATGATGGTCATAGCTACAACATGAAACACTGATCAAAATAATGTCATAACAAATAGATGCATATCAGAATAATCACACCTGTGTTGCATTATTCCTATGAATGTGTTGGATATTGAGATCCTTCTAGATCTATGGCAAGAGATCCATTCTCCTGCAAATACCATTTAACGCTTAATAATTTAAACATATGTGAGTGCATACCTCTGATAGCATTTGCAGGTAGTGGCACCATCTGGTAGCAGTGGAAATGATCACCAACTCTTTAAAACTTCAAGGGTGACTACAACTGGTACTACGGCTAATACTTCAACTAGTATTACAACTACAATTGATACTGAACTGCAACTGCAACTTAGGGTTTTATGAGGAAACCCTAATTTTTCAAACTTCAAATTTTGAAATTTTGATCCAGGGGATAGATGCATTGAGCTGAGGCGAGTAAGCCGGTATAGTCATATTTCTGAAAATCCAACTTTTACCCCCTCAAACTTGACCAATGGATTTCTGGACTGGTGCTTCTGGTTTTCTGGTACTTCTGGTTTTCTGCTACTTCTGGTTTCCTGGTACTTCTGGTACTTCCAGTTTTCTGGTACCAGTGAAAACTAGGGTTTCACTTTCCAAGAGATCTACCCACTGAAAAGGTGCGCTAAAGGTGCCAAAGAACTCCTTGGGTTAGGGCGCACTTTTCTATATGGATTTGAGGTTGAAACTCTTCTTCAATAAAAATCTCTAATTTGCATGTACGACAACAGTGACGTTTTTCTCTTTCTCTTGTGAAAGATGCTCTCTTCATCTTAGCTTTGATACCATGTTAAGGTTTATGCTATTATTAGGTTTCTTTCATTTCATTAGATAACCATAGCATAAATAGGATCACTAAGAAATACACAATCACAAGAGACACATCATTTATCCTGGGAAACCATCATGGGGGAGAAAACCCAGTAAAAATTTCCTTAATATAGATAGTCAATACAATGCCAAGAGATAACTCAAACAAATACATAAATTCCTCTCCCAAGAATGTGCCTCTCTCTCTCTCTTCTTCTCCAACTGCAGCTCCAGACTTTCACTCTGATAATCAAGTGAGTGAGTGAACAAATGAGGCGCTAGCCTCTCTTATTTATACAATCTGGCATGTGTGAACTAGGGTGTCTTTTCACTAGCTGGGCCGACTTCTCATTCTGGGTGGTTATGACCACTTTAATATATTCTAGGTTGTTATAACCACTTTAATATATTATGGGGCCAACTTTTCATTTAGCCCATTACAATTAGGGTTTGACCAATCCGCAAAAGGGGATTTGGTCATTTACAATACCCAACATGATCAATCCAAAAAGAGGATTGATATAATGAATAATACATCAATAATAATTAGAATACTCTTTGCAGTTATAATATTTTAACACCTACCAGTTCCTAGCTCTGCAATTTATTCCTTTGCGACTTGAAACCTTATCCCTGGAGGAAACACCCCCTGAGTGTTCCTATCCTGCACGTGCTTTCCTTGCATTGAACATAGGTATGTTCCTTGCACTCTCAGACTAGTTTTCTTTCTCGTGACACTCATTTCCTCCATTGTACTATAGCATTCTTTTATTCTTTTTCAAGCTTTTATAATATGAAAAAGACCAAAAAAATAAAAATAAAACAAAAAGAAGGGGGGAAAGCGCTCATCTCTTGTGTTGGAAGTAGTTTTGTTGCCCTTAAACAAGGCACAATATTGAGTCGACATCTCATCATTTTGGGTCTAATATGGCTTTAGGATACTTTTTCTCATTTTGAGTTTGATCTCCCTTGGTTGGTTATTCTTCCAACTATATGGAGCATTTGTGGATGCCTCCTATATCACAAATGTATCCTAGTTTATTGTCCATGCTTCATAAGTCACATAATGTGTCGTGCTTTTGTTCAAGGGAAATTTTCAACCCGAGTCAGACATTCTGCAGATAGTTTGTAACCTTGCAAGTTTGCCTTCTTGAGTCAATCAAGTCAATCTCATCATCACAGGTATATGTCTCTTCGTTTGATCTCTTCCAAATATTTGTCCTTTTCCACCCCTCGTGCTGGATGATGGAGGATGCCTTAATTCCTTCCTTCCATCAGATCTCTTCCCATCGACTTCGACACATATTTCTATGGGATAGGCATATAGATTTACATATGGTACCTTGGGGATTGTAGTCATTAGTGGTAGGTTCCCTCACTATTGACAGTGGGAATCCATCAATTTCCCTTGCTCGATAGATTCTACCAAGTGTTCGACATCAACTCATTCATTCACACTTGTTAGATTGTACCATGGTACCTTGACACCCATTATCATCATCAGTGGGTTCTCTTGCGTTTGTTAATGGTGTACATCAATGATCGATAATCAAACAATGTCTTACTATGTTCGACCTCGACTCATTTATTCACATAGTGTAGACTTGTACCACAATGGATCGTAGTGAAGACTTAGGGTGAAGTATGGGAACCACATATTTTTTGCTCCTTCGTGACTCATATGGTGCCACTTCATAGACATTGGTACTTGTAGAGGATCATCTTGTTCATTCCATTAGTTCTAGACATCCTCTGTAATTGATCATGAGAGATAGCTCCACTATGTATCTATTTGTGGCTATGATCTACTATGACATGGATCCACTATGTATTTTTTGTGGCCATGCTTGCTACTTCATTTATATCACATGGATCCACTGTGTATTGTTCATGGCCATGGACTATATATATATATATATATATATATATATATAGATATAGATATAGATATAGATATAGATATAGATATATCACATATTCCATGGACTTGCAGTATACTTGATTTGGCGGCCATAATTATATCACTCCTAAGCATGGGTATGCCCGACTTGGGAAGATAATACTCTTACTTGATCTATGTTGATGGTTGTTGTTATTGGATAAGTTTTTTGGGAACCTTCATGAGTTTACTTCAATGATCTCCTCTCATTGTTTATAATGTATTATGGCCATCATTTTTCCCTTCTGACCTCAGGCATTAGGGGGCATATGTTATAGCACAAATTGCCACACCTATGCATTTGTGCCATGAACTAACCCTTTTCCTAGCTTGCTAAGTAAAATCCCAAGATTTTCTCATCAATTCATCTAAAAAACTTGACATTTGTCAATATCTGTGGTTTTCCCTTATGAAACATGCGGAAATTCATGCCTTGCAAGATTGCAGCCCATGGATGCCCTCAAAAATCATGAAAAATAAAATAATTCCAAGTTTTCGGGCATGTTTTTTGGTTGGGCTCGTTTCCCAATGTCCCCATTCCCATACAAAATGGATTCCAACTTCCCTAACCCCTTGGGGAATATATAAAATCACCATTGAGGGCTAGAATGGGAGGAATTCTTTTGGAGTAGGGTTATGCTGTTGAAATATAGCAATCTTTCTTATTCTCTTTATCCTCTGAGTAGCATCCCCCAAAATGGAAACTCATTTTCCAGTGTTTCTTCCTTCTTATATAGTCATAAGGTGTCTCCTTATCCTTATTGGGCTATCTAAGGAAGAGTCTCATCACTGAGTAGATGCTTGAAGGATCTGTGGAGGAACTCATGCAGTTGGCTCTGAAGCAATGCCAAAAGCGAGTCAGGTTGTAACTAACTTTGATATTTGGTGTTAATAGAATATATCTCTTTCCCTCCAAATTCTTTGTTCATTGCAACATTGTGTGTCTTTTCTTATCATATGTTTCTTTGAATATAGTTCATGACATGTATATTGTTTGATTATATAACCACCTAGTAGCAGTGCTTATCTTGATTCTATTTTGCAGGTTGGTTTCAAAAAAGGATCAGGAGCTCTTCAAAAAGAGGGAGTGAGGATTGACATCAAATGGGAGACTTAAGGTTCACTCTTTCTCCTTCTTTCTCTCCCTACTTTCTCCTAGAAAAAGTAGTTGTTCTTTCAGTTTTATATACTTGTCTGTGAGGGAATATTTCAGTCTTCTCAATACAGTCTTGATCTTTCATGAATTGACCCAAAGTCACGGGGGAAATATCTCATCAACAACATATTCAATATTCAAGAACTAAATAATGTCTCACTTGAGACACTCATGAGAATCACAGAGATCGAAAAATTGTCCATTTCATGAAGGAATATTACAAATGGGAAACACATAGCTTGGAACTATACATTAGATTATATCCATTCACATCAACATTCATACATGTAAATTATAGTCTAACACATATATCAAGCATTCAACCATAATAGAGCTCATGACATGGAATACCAATTTGGGTCTCATACTTTCATTAATTATTCACAAGTAGACATTCAAATACATAATGGGCCATATCCTTCTCAAATACTCATACAAATCTAACTAGAGACCAAATAACTCGGATCTAGATATATTTTCTCTCTCATATTACATTAACAACCCAAGAATTACAACAACCACAATATACCAAGGAACTACAATGAAAAATCACAACGAGCCCAACAATCCCCTCCAACTAGTTCATGTGCATTCATTTTATCTCTCCATAAGAATTACAATGATAACAACTCTACCAACTCACTAACAACCTCAAGCACGACCAATTAGTCGATTAAAAAATTGATTACTAATCATTACAATTGATTTATGATGATTGGATATGCACATGTGATTTCTTAGAAGTCCTTGCATGGTACCATATCTGGCACATGCAATGAAAAATAGTTGACATGGGTGCAGTAGAGACTAGTTGGCATGTGTTGAATATTGGCATTGCATGGTACAAAAATTGTGGCACACGTAGACATCAAAACACTTGTGGCGCGTGTGTGGTCTTTCCAATACTATGGTGCCAACAAATTTCGTTTTAGGATTTCCATGGCAAAGTTAGTTTGGCTTATACTGCTCTATTGAGGGATTTTATGATAGTTCTGCATGTCAATGAATCTATCCCTATGTCTAGTTTTCTTTGGATCTGGTATCTATTTACTCACATATTTGTGGATGGATATGAACTAAATTTATGAATATGAGATTGACATAACTATGTTTAATTATATAAAAACAAATAAAGGTTATTCAATAGTAAATTTGATCGATAATTGTCCTTATCTAGCTATTCCTTTAAAAAATTATCCACCTACAGTCATCCTACTTGTCGATTAGTTGGATTCACTTTTCTATAGGATTTCAAATAAGTTTCAAGAGAAAAGACTCTATGTTTTCTAGGCTGATGAGATTTGGTAACCTATTTATGGTTCCTCGATTTATCTTTCAAGCACTAGTTCAATAGTTAAACTCTCCTAGAAAACATTATTTTAGATAAATTCAATCACTTTTTTCATAATGCATGTTTGTGACCCTTATGCAGTTTTATCAAGTAATAATTGGATTGTGTTCTTTAGCCATATGAATACAAGTCTATGTTTTTCATTATAATCTAGATTAATCTTTCATTTTTTCTATTTCAATATGCGTTTAAGGTAGATAAAATTTCACTATTCTCACAACTCGAGTTTTCATTACTACATATGTTTGATTCCCCACATTGCAAGTCTCATGGTGACCATCAACATATTAACATTTAAAAAATAATAATAACTAGGCAATTTATATTATATAAATACTACAACAAAAATTGTAACCGGTGTTGCATCACTGTAGTGTTCATGAAGTTTCAAATTTATTGCATTACAATCCTTAACCAGACCTACTACAAGCATACAATACAAAATGGCCCATATTTTTTTATTTCTATATACCCTTTAGTAGATACCTAAAATATAATTATGCAGAAATATGTTAAAAGTAACAAAGTGCATAGCAGTTGGAAGCATCCTCCAGACATGTGCTTATAGTTTCAATGTCCTACAATTATTTCCATCTCTTCATTAGATTGATTCACCATTTTTTATCCTTTCATTTCTCCTCTTGAAAAGCACATTTCCATCCTCTAAGATGATGTTATGGATTGGTACCATTTGTGAAAATTCATAGCTACATTAGGAAGGAGATTGATCTCTACCTCGACCACTACTATCTACTTCTTCAAATCCAACAAAGAACCCATCATTTCAGCCACCTGTGTTGAAATCTATTATTACAATTCATGTAATTTAGAAAGTGGATTGAAGATAGAGGATCGATTATAAGACACACATTCCTCATGGATTTGAAGAGATTTATGGATATCTTGGAGTTCCCAAGAATCCATTTGGATCCTAATAGAACCATAATCATCAATAGAAAGTGACTACCCACTATCTCCATTGACCAAACCTCCCTCTAACACCAATGAACAAAAATGCCTCTAATCTTGAGTGAACATGACAAAGATAGATTTGTGAACTTCCCTTGTTAATCTAATGAAGGAGTGCTAGTGGTTCTATGAGCAAGAAGTTCACCAAGGGGGAGGCTTTGTGTCAGTTCTCTTGCCCCTAGTAGACTCTGAAATAGAAAGAAAAACCCCAAGACATTAAAAACAAAGCTAAAGAACACCCAAAATAACTTAATAAATGTAGAAATCATTATCCCACAATGAGTTTGAAAAACAAACACCAAATAAATATAAGCATGTGAAATTAAAGATTGGAGCATGCAAGAATCAGTATGTCATCTCTTCATGTTACAAATTGTATGGCTGATGAATAATGGTTGGTGTGCCATTTTCCAAATTATGTTTACCATGAGCTTCTCCATGTGAATTGTGCCATTTAATACCTTGCAATGTGTCCTTGACTTCATAAGCTTCAGGATATGTATTGTTTCTCTAATGTTCCCTTAACCACTCATTCCCCAACTTTTAGATTCACTCAATAATTGTCCCAATGATCTACCTCATTGTTGATCTCATGAAATACATGATAGAAGAATATGGAGATAAATAAATTTTCTTTTCATTTTCTCCTATATAGAATGGATGCTAAAGGATGGTTTCCTGGCTATAAATTATGTACCATATCACTGATAGTATTTTGGAATATCCCATGATAGTAAGAGATTGCACACCTATTTTCTTAACCACTTTAAGTCATAAGCACATAGCATATGCTTCTTTCCTATTGTTGGAAACAATACCAAGGAACCAAGAAAAATAAGTTCTAGATGTTCCTTTGAGATCCATGATGATCCCCCCAACACCTGCCACCCCAGACCATTGAAGTATTAATGATCTATAGACTATTATGGATATTCCATTGGAACAGTTCGTCACAACATATCTTTTGTTATACTAAAATATTTTAATAATGTAGGCTCATTTCCTTAGGTCTCAAATTATGAAAAATAATTAAATACAAAAATGAAAGAACAAGTAAAATAATACATCACCCACACAAATGAACACAAGATGTATACTAGGAAACCCAATATGGGAGAACACCCAACTAGAAAGTGTGGCCTATGCTTTTCTCTCTTTTCTTTAGTTATGAAAAGAAAGTAAAAAGAAAAGGGCACCCACTATGGAGTCATCGATGACATTATGGCTTGAATGACTACTGCAAAATCTCCTACTTCCTTTGTTAATCTCTCAAAATACCACTTCTAGATGCTTTTTTCAACTATGGAAAAATTGCAATTCTAAATAATGGAACCCCTTCTCCTCCTAATGACCTATTATTTAACATAGCTTGATAGCCATCTAGGGTTAGGGATTATTCATTCTCAAACCTCTATTAGTGATAAGGTTCTAGACCTTCTAGAATATGCTTGATATTCCACATGTGTGAGTGATGGTGGCTAACATGGAATCCACTCGTACCATGGTGGTAAAAAAGGTAGGTCAACTTACAGGAGGAATAAATTCCACATAAAAGCTCTAATTGAGGTGATTTTCATACCATTGGAAAGGTCTCAATGTGTAGAACAATGTCAAGGGGTTGTGAGCTATGCTCATAAAGTTTTGACCCCAAAAAATGTCTTTTGATGCCTCAAAATATCTCTGGAAGGTTCTAAACCTGAAATTTCCAAATTAGGAGTTGCCACTAAGATGGGCCCTGTGAGCTAATTCCTCCAATTTTTCTATCAAGCAAGTACCAAGATAGATGTCATATTATATAACATTTCAATCCATATCATACCTCCCCATTTTGGGAGGATGTTGGTCCCCAAATTTTTTTATTAAATGAGGCGAGGAAATTTTTCCTCTGCCTTCTCCCTGGAGTACCATTTTTCCTTGCCTAAAGTTTGTCCTTTTAACCCAATCTACCAAAGGTCATGCTACCCCCGTGTACTAGTTCTAGACATCTTCTGCAAAACTATATCTTCTACCAACTTTGCTTGAGCTTTGGGTGCTAAGTCCTCTATGGTAGGTAGGACCAACTCCTCATTTTCCTGATCCAACATGGAAGGTTCATAGAGTTTTAGATTCTCCATATTCACTATTGACTAAATGTGCATGTATGGGGGTACACTAAGTCTATATTCATTGTCAACCACCTTCTCCAATGCCTAAAAAGGACCATACCTCAAAGTCTTGATCTTCTTACTGTGAATTTGTAGTCTTTCATATTATGGCTACATGCGAGTTCATATTATGACTACATGAATGAAGAGGATGGTATCTTTGGGGAAATTCAAGTGGCCCATGGAGGAGGAGATGTGAGGTACATCATAGAGGAAGTGGCATAGAATCGATTCCATTCACTAAATTATGAGAGGCATCGAAGAGTGACCTATGTTTTTTCCTCCACAAAGAAAAACCTCCACAAAATTTAATTGTGGAGGTTTGCATATGTAGATTTTGAATTAAAATGTTTTTTTCTTCTGGCTACTACTATGCTCAGCGTCATCAACATATCTAATTCACATAAAATCCCTTTTAGGAACATATATATAGATAAAATGAATTTAAAATATAAAACACAAACATATATAACTAATTTGTATTTATCAAAAACTGAAAATAGTTTCAATTTGCAAAAAAGAAAGTGAAAAAGTAATCGACGCTCTTAACAAATACATATGCACCGTGTTCGGTGCTCCTTATCATACAAAAGGCACCGAACATGAATCTGTTAAATATAATGTACAGGTGCATCATTGTTAGTCTAGCACTGATATCTATAGCAATGCATTGTGATATATAGTGCACGGGTTAAGGGTTGGTGTTAAACCACGTGATGCGTTGGTTTATATTAAACGCATCGACTCTCTATGTTAGTTAGTGCACCATATCCGTTTAACCAATGCATTGTATTTTCATGATGCATTGTTAATGGGTGTGTTTTACAATGCGCACCATAATGAATAATTTTAAATTATTTTTCCCGATACAACTTACTTAACCTCCCCGATGTGTTTCGTTTAAAGTAATGCACCAAATCTTCATTTGATATTTGTGTGCATTGATACCAGTGCATTTGTATTATAACACACCCATGATGGGGCATCCCATAAAACAAACCGAGATGGTAAATTATTATGTATTTTTCTCGTTGTGTTGTAGTACACATTACAAGTGCATTTTATTTATTTGACACACCATGGGGGAAATTTGTGTTTCAAAAACTTGGTGATGCATTCAATTAATAGAATGCACCAGTGTGTTTATATCAATTATCTCACTTCCTAGCATCTTAGCGGTACTTACCATAAGATACATTGCATTGTAAATTTGTGAAAATTCAGCTTGGTGTCGTGCTCTTTACTTTACCGGTTCTTTGTTTTGATTCATCCACACCAACTGGTGAAATTGTTGAATATGAACTTACACGCTGTGATGTGTTAATATAAATGCACCGGTGCTACCATGTTGTTGGAGCACCCACATTTTTTTAATGGTACATTATGTTGTCAACAACACTGGTTACGGGGCATCCACTGAAACGACACAATGAGTCGGTGTGAGGTGTTACTATTAATGCATCAGTACCATCATGATAGTGGAGCATCATCCTTTTGTTCCTCGGTGCATTGTAAATGTGAGTGCACTGGGAATGAGGCATCCAATGAGATGCCCTGCTATGAAAAATCGGGAAATATATGTCCCGGTGCATTTATGTATACAGTGTCGGTGCATTGGATTACAACGGCTGAATCGCTACGTTGAATTTTATAAATTGTTATGTTAGTGGTGAGGTTAGTTAAGTGATTATTATTGATGTGTAATGTTATAAAATAGAATCAGTGGGTTTATTCGGTGTGTGTATTTTTTTATAAAGTATGGTGGTGCATTTGAACATTGACTTGTCGGGGTGTTATTTTTCTGGTACGCCCTGGCACGGTTAGTTAAAATTTGTGCACTTCTAGGTTAAATTTTATATATTGTTGATCCAATGGTGTGGTTAATGAAGTGTAATGGGCCAGTGCGGGTACGATCCCAATTTTCACCGATGTTGGGGCATTCTAAAGGATGCACCACTTTGTTTTTTAGTAATTTATCGCAATGCGCTAGATTGAACGGCAACGATGTGAACATATATGGGCATGTCAGTTGTGTATTTAACATAGTATGCATCGAAGGTGGTGCTCATTGTGTATTTAACACAATATGCACTTCTTTTTGAGGTGATTTGAACCGTTCATGTACACCGCATGAAAAAATAATTAAAAAACGGAAAAAAAAAAATGTGGAATTTCAAGCTAAATTCTAATTTTGATTGGATGAAAATGAAAATAGGAAGGTAATAAATAATTTACCTGGTCTCTTCTATCCCAAAGAGGCATGGTTGCATCGTTGAGAAAAAATGAAAATTCATGGTAATTTCCCAAATTTGGAAATGTGTGGACTCCACCAATGGAGCTATCCTAGTCAATGTAGAGAACCATAAACAAGGTGTCTTAAGAAGAAAGGTGAGCATCAGTGCTTTCTTGAGAGTTTGGAAGCACAGGATGCATTGTAACAATCAAAATCCGTTTGGTAATTTTTTATTTATTTACCCTACTGTGGTCCACCTTTCGACAGAAAGACACACCGAGGTGTACTATTCAACAACAATGATGTGATTTATTCGATGCATGTAATTTTATTATAAATTATGGCAGTGCTACCAAAACATGGACGCGTAGGTGTTGTATTGTTCATGAACGTCTTAGTGCATACTGTTCAATGAAACCGGTGTGATTTATTCGGTGCATGTAATTTTATTATAAAGTATGGCAATCCTACTAGAACATGGACACAACAATTATGTATTTTTCATGAACAAGCTGGTGCGCATATACCTTAAAGGTGCACCGAGAAAAAAATGGGTTGTCCCTCCATTTCCTTATCTCTTGGGATTTTAGGGTGTATTGACCCAAGAAGGGGTTGTCCCTCATTATATGGGAAGAAGGGGTTAAAGGCCCAAAGGGATTGATGTTGGGTAAAAGATAAAAGCCTTATATAAACCTTCTAGATGCTTCACCCAAGGATCACCCAAGAAAGAAATGAAACACTTATCTTTGAATAAAGGGGACCCACAATATAATAAAAAATGCTTAAAAGGTTAGTTGAAGGATAGGAGGTCTCATCACGAGCCGACCTATCACATCCATGAATATCTAGTGGTATGATATTACCATCATCTAGTCACCAAACCAAGGTAATTGCTCTTAGTTGTATGGTTGATAGAAAGGGGGTCTCATCACAAGAAAGCCTTATCATTTCCATTAGGTGTTTGTGGGTGACATTGCCATCATCTGGTCACCATGCCAGGGCAATGACCTTCAATCTATCATTGTTCTATATTGAAAGAAAATAAAGAAAGAAAGATAAAAATAAATTGATGGGCTTTGAAAAAGTGCATTGCGGACGAAGGTACCACACACCCTCTACAAAGGCACCCATGAATGAAACACTACGACCCCTTATATGTCATGAGCCCTATTCCCATTTAGTCTTGACCCCAACCACTTCATCCACTTTACATGGCTTAGAGAGGGATATCTTGGAAACTCTCCTTGAACTAGGGAAAGATCTATCCAATAGGACACCTCGTCAACCCTCCCATATTCAAGCTTGACAAGTCGCATAGTGTCTTTGAGTTGTTAATTGTTTGATATAGTGATCTTTGATGCACATTCTTGGATGGATTATTTATTGATTGGATTCACTTATCATGATGTTATTACTTGAGATCCTTGGAGGGCGTGCTCATTTGTCTTTACAAGACCTAGTTGGTGGACAGTTTTGGGAGAACAAGCCTAACTGGGCTTCCATGGGGCTACAAGCCCACAGGTAGGATTCCAAGGGATCGCATTCTGGATGAGAGAGATCAGACTTGGAAGGCATTGATGATGACTTGGAAGACATAGCCTAGCCCTCACTTGCCAAACGATTTTCCCAGGAGGGGTAAAATGTCCTATTTTTTATCTTGGCATCATGCTTTTGAGACTAGGGAATGGTGGTGAGGTGCCACTCTTTTGACACATGGGCATTTTGAGGAGAAGAGGATATTCACCATGATGAGAGTTCTTATATGCTTGACATGTGGCCTTTGGAGGCCTACCCATGCTTCTCCAACACCAATGATTTCCTTAAAGTGGAAAAATATTCCCTAAAGGGGAGACGTCCTTCTAAAATTAGGGTTTTATTTGTGCAAAAAGTGAAATTTTAAGGAATTTTTTAATATTATTTTGTAAAAGGGGAAAGATTAGGGTTGTTAACCCCTAATCTTGTGTTTTACCCTAAAGCATGTGGACAAACTATTTTATCTACATTTTGTATAAATAGAGATCATAAGATCTCATTTTTATCATAATTGTCCCTCATTGTGAGAGGACTTGGTTTGAAATTATCGCTACACTTGGCTCTTTTTGTCTCTTGTGCACTTGTTTATGGCTCTTGGATGATTTTTTCTAGATCTTGTGGTGGATTATCTTGGCATTTCTCTTTATTTTGGTATGGTATTTTAATATTATGCTATCATTTTTTCAAGTCAAGTATTGTTATGCTAGGAGCTAAGTGGGAAGTATAAGGGCATACACCCCCACCATAGTCTTCATCATTTTATGCTTCATCTCATTGATTATATAACGGTTTTCTAAGAGAAGTATAAGGGAATACACCCTCTTAGATTAAACCCTAGCTAGAGAAACTTGCTTTGGGAAGTAAAAGGGTTGAAACCCCCAAATAAGTAGCTTCTCTAGCTCTCTTTTTATTTGACTCCATTAACCCAATAGTAAAGGCACTAGTCATACTTTTTTGCATTGGAGATATAAAATCATTACCTTTGGAAACACAATTTTTTATCTTTAGAAAGGTTTCTTGCTTGAAGTTGATTTGCCTCATTGAGAGGAGTCTATCCCTACTAGGGTGTCCCCTCTCTCCCATTACCTTGCTTGCTATTACAAACCCTAACCTACATCCATTAGTTCTAATCTAACCTAGATAAACTACTAGCTATAACTCCTAAACTAACCCTAGACTAGCTCTTAAATTTTGCTCACTTACTCTACTAACTAGGGCGCACCTTTTGGGATACTTCTTGGAAATTTTCCATCGTTGATTTTTCTATTGCATGCCACTGAATGCTACAGCCATAAGGCTGAAATTTTCTTTAGAAAACACATGTTTACAACAACCATCTTCTCTAGCTTCTTAAGTGTCATATTTCAGCCTATATTCATTGCTAATCTTGATGTTGATTTACTTAACTAATTTAGATCTTTGTATGTTGCTTTAGATGTTTTAGTTGCTGATATAAACTATCATTTACTGCTTCAAATTAGGGACAACAAGCTTAACTTTCGGATCCAAATAACATATATCATTGCAAAGTGTCTTTTCTTGTGTCTTGGGAAGGTACAATCATCTGGAGAAGTAATATACCCATGGGGAAACAATTATTTGACTTACAGGGCATATTTTCCCACCTTTCATCCCACTTAGACTTGACCTCTAGGGGCTTCACTTATTTTTATCTCCATCTCCATCTCAATCCCCCTAGGTTCACGGATATCACCTCCCTAGAGTGACCTAGTCACCCTTGAAGTGTGGGACCTACATCGAGGTGACATTGGGTGTAGGATTCCAAAATTGTATCACTTTCTCTATGGTTGGGTCAGGCTTTTCCCAACCTACAACATGCGCTATAACATTTTGGCGTCATTTTCAAGGAAGATTTTGAATCTTCTTCATGCCCTAATGACACTTTATTAAGCTATCCCAAAGCCTTTCCCTTAGCTTTCCTGGCAAATCCACCCAAGGGACGTTCCCTTTCCACCTTATTGACAAAAATTTCCCTAAAAACCTTGTCTGGCGACTCCACCATGCCACCAAAGAAATGTGCAACCAACCAACCCTCCAGGGGTTGTAAAGAACCACCCAAAGGGCCTACTCCCCCAAAGTCCCCCATCCCTTGTAATTTCTCCTCTACCTCCCCTAGCCCTCCATCCTCACTTGCTGTTTCCACACCTCCGCCTTCACCCATACCCTCCTCACCAAGTGTTACTTGGAACCTGAAAAACAAAGAGGTTCACAAAACTTTGGACATAACAAAGATCCTTGGATCCCCTCATAAGCTCCCAAAATACTTCAAAGAATGGTTGCCCATATTTTCAGGGGAAGAACTTATTGAACCAGAATATCACTTGTATATCTTCCTGCATAGTTTAGAATCATGTGACCAACATGAGGATATCTTGATGAAACTTTTCTCTTACACTTTTGTTGAAAAGTCCAAGGATTGGTAGGACAACATTCCCCCAAGGAAAATCACAAATTGTAATTTATTTCACAAAAATTTTGTTGATATTATGGTAGTTGCAGAAGGTATTAACCTCCATTTGTGACCTTTGATGAGATTAGAATATTCTAGAAGCAAGAAAAGACTTGGATATAACTGTAGAAGAGAAGTCGGCTCAAGAAAATATTATATACTAAGTGTTTGGCACCCAGAAAGAGAAGTCGGCCAAGACAGTCAGGAAAAAGCAATATAAATATAGGACGTTGGTCTTCATTTGAGACAGATCTCTCAGAATTGCAGAAATCCACTTGTGTGCACTGCAGAAGTCCAGTTGTGCGCAATTCTAGGGAGCAGTTGTTGTCGCAGTCCTGCAATCTGCATTTTTAGTTCTTCTGGGTTGGACTCTCTGATCAGTTTTGGTTATGTGTGCTTGGTGCATTAGCCTTGGTTGGATATTGGTTTGTTGTCAGGATTTATTCTCTCTGCCAAGGTCAAGGTGCTCAGGGGTGGCATTAGTGCCTATGGGTTGGTGACAATATTGTTATATTGTCTATGGTTAAATGAGCACACCCAATTTACTAACAGGTTATGGGCCCACATCTCCTTCATTCAATATAACCACTGGAAGGAATCTAAGCCATAAGGTTATCAATCTCATTGAAATAACTATCACTAGGGTTTCTAGCAAGTGCAGTTACCAAAGCATTGCCGCTAGGGTTACTAGCAGGTGCAGTTGCATAAACCCTAAAACTCTTGCCTACCACCTTATGATGGAATACATTACTCAAGGAGAATATGTTCTAGTGTGCCTTAGTCCAACACACCTCTTGGCACTCTCATAAGGAAAAAATGTCAAGATTGTGATTTTGGGTCAAAGCTTGACTAGTTATCAGTCAACAGAAATCATGAATGAAAAGACGAATCATCTACACTACTCGGTGCTCACAGGAACTCTTGAAAATGACATGTGGATAATTGACATTGGAGCTTCCAGGCATATGACAGGAGACCAAGACAAACTTTCCAGTCTAAATGAAAAAAAGACATCATACAAGGTAGAACTTTGAGACAAAAACACTTACTCGGTCAAAGGAATTGGTCAAGCCTCCGTCAAATTGAAAACATGTAACAATGTTCATTTGAGAAATGTCTTATATGTACCTCGTTTAGAAAATAATATTGTATCCATATCTTTCCTAGAAGACAAAGGAAATGGAATAGCCTTTGTAGATGGAAAAGTATTATCTTGGCCTAGAGACTCCAGCATAGAGAATGCTATATTTATTGGAACCCGTGAAGGAAGACTATACAGACTACTAGAACGAAATGATGAAGCCCTTATACATAATGAAGTCAATCCCAATGAACTTTGGCATTGAAGGTATGCTCATATCAAATATCAAGCATTACCTTTCCTCAAAAAGATGGTTGAAGGAATACCATAACTACAATCTAAACATGAAGGAATTTGCAAAGGATGTGCTCTTGGTAAGAATGTTAAAAAAACATTCTCAAGAAGCAATAATAGATCTAAGGAAATCCTAGGTCTAATACATTCAAATGTTTGTGGTCTGATGCCAGTCAAATAACTAGGAGGTTCTCTTTACTATGTTATCTTCATAGATGATTACTCAAGAAAGACTTGGTTATATCTCTTGAAGACAAAGGACGAAGTTTTCAGCAAGTTTCAAGAATTCAAAGCAGAGATAGAGAACCTCACAAACAAGAAAAACATGACCTAGAAAACAGATAATGGAGGATAATATACATCCAAGGAATTTGTTACCTTTTTCAAATTGACAGGGGTTAAGAAGGAGCTAACTGTTCCTCATAATCCTCAACAAAATGGTGTAGTGGAAAGGAAGAACAGATATATTGAAGAAACTGTGAAGGCACTATTGAATGATCAAGGTTTATCTATGTATTTGTGGGGAGAAGAAGCCATGACAACAATATATGTTCAGAATAGAAGTCCTCACCACATATTGAAGGATATGACCCCAGAAGAAGCCTTCTCAGGAAAGAAACCTAATGTAGAACACTTAAGAATCTTTGGATACCATGTTTACTTTCACATCTCTTAGGATAAAAGGAAGAAATTAGAACCCTCGGGAAAGAAGGGAATATTCGTGGGATACAGTGAATCATCCAAGGCCTATAGAATCTATATCTCAGAACAACATAATATTGAATTCAGCAGAAATGTAACCTTCAATGAAAATATGTATTTCAAGAAATCCATAGAAGAAACTGTAGAAGAAGAAGAGTATGAAGAGCCTAATGAAGAAAGCACATGTCTTCCAGAAAGTTAGAATGAAGAAACATAACAACTTGATCATCTGATGCAACCATGTGAAACTGTTGAATCAAACATTGTACCCAAAACCAAAAAATGTCTAGATTGGCTTGAATCTACCCAACAAGAAGCAAAAAGACTCAAAGCCCCAAGTGGCACCTTCAAAAAAAGAAAAAATCATAAGATATTCTCCATATATGTAGCATGTATGACAAAGCTTCTAAACTAAGAACCCACCACATTTGAAGAGGCAACTCAGAAGAAACAATGGAAAGAATCCATGACAAAAGAATACCAATCCATCATGAAAAATGATGTATGGGAAATTGTGCCTAAACCTAAAGAAAAATCAGTAGTAACTTCAAAATGGGTCTATAAGATCAAACATGCAGCAGACAGAAATGTGGACAAATATAAATCAAGGTTTGTAGCTAGAGGGTTCTCTCAAAAGGAGGGAGAAGACTATGACGAGACATTTGTTCATGTTGCCAGATATACTTCTATTAGAGCTATTATGTCTTGTGTTGCTTCCATTGGATGGAGTTTACATCAGATGGATGTAAAAACAACTTTCCTCAATGGATAAATCTAAGAAGAAGTATACATTGAAAAACATCAAGGATTTGAAGTACACATTAGAGACACTCATGTTTGCAAACAACAAATATCTTGACAAAGCCTCTGTCCAGAATAAAGTTTGCATACTTACGAGACAAGTTGGGGATCGTGGAAATAACTCCCTTAGATGAAAGGGAAGAGATGGATATCCAGTTTGGGAGGGAGAACTAATATATCATTCATTTATGGACAGTCATTTTCCATCTTGTAAAATGGTCCAGGATGGGCAGCTCCTTTCCAGTTCAAAAAGTGGTTTGAGGTTTTTGACGGATAGGCATTTTCCAGTTCGGAAAATGGTCGAGATCGAACATTCATTTTCGTAATGAAAATGGTTTGATAGATTGTTTATGTACCATAGAAATTGATTCCCCTTGTGTCCAGTGTGGGGGAATGGTCTAGAACTGTATTTTCTTCTTGGGATTCACTCTCAGTAGTGGTCAAGAAGAATGGTCCACCTCACCGGGCAGTCATTCTTTCGAATTTCACAGTTGTGAGGAGTTTCGAAGAATGGTCCATTTTGGAGGTTGGTGCAGGACAGACATTTCCTTAGGAAATGGTCCAGAGAGTCATTCCCTAGGTCAGACTCATTCTCTCCAGGTTGCACTTTTTTTAGTGCCAGAGGAATGGACCAGTTAGGTGAATGGTCTAGGTTCAGCAATCAGGGACAGGAATTCCCTAGGGCATACTCATTCTCTCTAGGTTGAAATCTGTTTAGTGCCGAAGGAATGGCCCAGTTAGGTGATTGGTCCAAGCTCAAAAATAAAGACAATTATTCTTCTATGCTTGAGAAGAATAATCTAGATAGCTCATGGTTGATGCTTTACTTTTTAAGGGCATATGCTCTTCCAGATCTCACAGATGTGAGTGGAAGAATGGCCCAGATGACTCGGTTTATATCATGATATTGTTTTTATGTGCAGGTTGATATCAGATGATATGATTGCTATAGATATTGTATGTCTCTAGACAGTAGATGTATGCTACTGTGGTGGATATGCTCCACTGGTTGTGACTATGTGTAACTGATTGAGTAGTTGTGTACTACTATGGATAGACATAGTTGTGTTCTATTAGATGACATTGTACTAATTGTCATGGAGAATATCCAGTTGGATAATGATGATGGTGCTCGTGATTTGATCATGAGATATCCTATGTGTCTATAATGATGTTATCGGTTGAATGGTTTGTTTGTGCTCAAGACCATCACCTAGTGTACCTCCCTAGCTAGGAGGGAATGTTGATAATATGGTAGTTGCGAGAGGTATTAACCTCCATTTGTGACCTTTGATGAGATTAGAATATCCTGGAAGCAAGAAAATACTTGGATATAACCCTAGAAGAGAAGTCAGCTAAAGAAAATATTATATACTAAGTTTTTGGCACCCAGAAAGAGAAGTCGGCCCAAACAACCTGGCAGAAGCAGTATAAATATAGGATCTCAGTCTTCATTTGAGCCAGATCTCTCAGAATTGCAGAAATCCACGTGTGCGCACTGTAGAAGTCCAGTTGTGCGCAAGTCTGGGGAGTAGTTTTTCCCGCAGTCCTGCAATCTGCACTTTTGGTTCTTCTAGGTTGGACTCTTTGATCATTTTTGGTTATATTTGCTTGGTGCATTAGCCTTGGTTGGTTATTGGTTTTCTGTCGGGATTTATTCTCTCTGTCAAGGTCAAGGTGCTCGGGGGTGGCATTAGTGCTTATGGTTGGGTGAACATATTGCTATATTGTCTATGGTTAAACGAGCACACCCACTTTACTAACACTTTTCACCAAAAGATTTGAGAAAAGGAGAGATCACCAATCCTTGTGTAATCACCTCCACAATTGCAGAAGAAAAACAGAGGAAGATATAACGAATTTAAAGGATAGGTTTAACACCCTCGTAATAATTTTTCCCCATGAGTTGAAACCTCCTCAAATTTCCATTCTAAAGATACATATATCAACTATGAAAGATCCATATGGGGGCCTAGTTAGGGAACTTCCTACTACTCTATTTAAATCTTAGGAGAGAGCCTGTGAAATAGAAGAAAAATTGTCTACTTCTCTCATGCAAGGAGGAGAGAACCCCAAGGGGACTCTTAAGATTAATCAAATTGATGAATTTGTTTCACCAGAACTTCCCTCAGATGTCAAAATTTACCTACAAGAGTGTTGATTTTTCATAATCTTGGTTAAGCATGAAGTTTATTCCATTTTAGAATTTCACTTAACCATAAGCAATAATTTTGCAGCAACCAAGATCAAAAGAAGAAACACCATGCACAAGCTACATATATCAACTATGAAAGATCCATATGGGGGCCTAGTTAGGGAACTTCCTACTACTCTATTTAAAGCTTAGGAGAGAGTCTGTGAAATAGAAGAAAACTTGGCTAGTTCTCTCATACAAGGAGGAGAGAACCCCAAGGGGACTCTTTAGATTAATCAAATTGATGAATTTATTTCACCAGAACTTCCCTCAGATGTCAAAATTTACCTACAAGAGTGTTGATTTTTCATAATCTAGGTTAAGCATGAAGTTTATTCCATTTTATCATTTCACTTAACCATAAACAATAATGTTGCAGCAACCAAGATCACAATAAGAAACACCATACACAAGAACACAAGAAGTATCATGGGAAACCCTTCTCAACAAGGGAATAAAACCCAGCCAAATCCTTTGCTATAATATTCAAGAGAAAGACCTTCACCACCAAGAAAGACCTAACACACAAGAGGGTGCTTAATCCCCAGAAGGCTAGCACCCAAGAAAGGTGTGCACCTTTTACCAAGTAGATGTATTTTCTATAATTTCTAAACGCACAAGAAAGATATGATTCCACAATGGGGAATCATCCCTTACTTATATTAGACTTGTCCAATAAACAAAGGCGTATATTGGCTCAACATGGTCGACCTATCTAAGTCACTTTATAATTATTATTATTATTAACAATATTAATTATCTTTTACACTTGTTATTAAACACATTAAGGTGGGGCCGACCTTTACCCTTTACATAAAAATTAGGGTTACAAGCAAGTCTGACTCTTGAACGACATATATCAAAGCATCTAATACACCCACTAGTGCTCATCCACTAGGGGCACATCCATAGGGATTCCATAGCTCTAGCTCACTACATTACACAGAAGAACCATATCTACACACGTTCACCTGTGTTCATCCACAGGCACATCCACTCTACAAATGTTCTTTCCCACTGCCTCACACAGGAGAATCATCTGGATTTTTCTCGTCAACTCTACTACTCAGTGGAGGCTAACACATCATATTCATTTATGTTCACATGATGATGCACACAAAACTTTGGGATTTCAAACATTCATCTTGTGCTCAGCCATAGGCACGTCCAACTCATCAGATTGCCTTTCCCACTGGATAATCATCTGGATCTCTTCTCACTCTTTTAATGGAGGAGGTCATCTCTATGTTCCTAGATCTATCTCAGGCAAGAACCATGTACCCTTATTAGGGGATTTTTCTCAGGTTTATAAGCTAAGAGAAAGGCTTTGCATAGCTGCAATGATCCACACCTCACGGGTTTGTAAGCTCGAGAATGTCTCACATAGATGCATTCATCAACACTCCCTCTCAGCTAGGGAGGCATTTCCATCAAGCCAAGTCACTCACGAAAATACTCAAAATTTGTATTGGCAAGTGGTTTAGTGAAGATATCTGCAATTTTTTCATGAGTAGAGAGATCTTGTACATTTATTTTCTTCCTCTACACCATGTCTCTGATATAGTGATACTTGATTTCAATGTGTTTCGATTTGTCATGAAACACTAGGTTCTCGGAGAGATTTACACAGCTTTGGTTGTCACAATGAATAGTCATCGGATTCATCTCATGATCGAACAAGTCTATCAAAATTTTGCGAAGACATACAACTTCATGAACTGCCACACTCAGTGCAATGTACTCTACCTCTGTTGTACTTAAAGCCACGGAGATTTTTTTTCTGCTACACCAAGAAACCATGGTTGATTCTAAGGTGAAGCAGCAACCTAAAGTGCTCTTTCCATCCACTGCAATTTCTGCCCAATGTGCATCAGTATATCCTTCCAATATTAAGTCCACATTGGATGCATATCTCAGGCCATAACCAATTGTGCCTTGTAAGTATCTAAATACGTGTTTTGCAACTATCCAATGTGTTTGTTTTGGTTGGCTCATAAACTGGCTAAGCCTATTTACTACATAGAAAATGTTTGGTCTGGTGTTAACCAAATACATCAAGGATCCAATAAGTTGTCAATATAAATGTGGATCTATGTCTCTTGAATCAGTGTCACTCATTTTCTTGAAATCCATTACCATTGGAGTAGGCATGGATTTGCAATCTGTCATTTTGAACTTCTTTAGTATCTCCATAGTATATTTTCCTTGGCTTAGGAAAATATCATCTTTTCTCTGCCATACTTCTAGTCCCAATAAATAATGCATTAGGCCCAAATCCTTCATTTCAAATTTGGCATTCAAGGCTTGTTTGCATTCTGCAATGAGTCTTTCTGAACCGGTGAGGAAAAGGTCATCCACGTATAAGACTAGATTAGGCACTCATTGCCAACAATGTGATAATACAAGTTTGGGTCAGCTGCACTTTTTTTGAACCCCAAACTCATCAGAAATCCATCCATTTTCTCATACCAAGAACGTGGTGCTTGTTTTAATCCATATAGGGATTTCTTCAACCTGCATACATGAGATTTTTCATTGTGCATAAAAAAACCTTCTAACTGCTCAATATAAACTTCTTCCTCAGTTTCACCATTGAGAAAATTTGTCTTTACATCCATCTGATGTAGCTTCCAACCCATGGAAGCAGCTAGTGCAATGATAGATTGGGTGGAGGTATATCTGGATACTGATGAAAATGTCTCGTCATAGTCAACTCCCTCTATTTGTGAAAACCCTCTAGCCACAAATATTGCTTTGTATTTTTCAATGCTTCCATCGGCAACATGTTTGATTCTGTAAATCCATCTAGAAGTCACTACAGACTTTCCCTTTGGTCTTGGAACAACATCCCATACATCATTTTTTAATATAGATTGGTATTGTTCAGTCATGGCATATTGTCATACTTGTTCACATGCATCTTCTCCATGACAGGATGGCTCTGAATCAATAATGTGGGTCATGGCTGAAAGGTAGCTTGAGAATATCTTTGGTCTCTTGATTTCTCTGGTTGCTCCTTGTGGAGCTTTATGTCCTTCTGCTTCTTCTAAAGTTTTTCGAGCCCAAGCAGGTCTCTTATGTCCAATTGTAACATTAATGGGTATGTTTCTTGGGGCATCAGAATCTGCTGGAGCGACTGGATCAACTAGAGCTATTGGATCATCTAAAATGATATGTGTATCCCTCTGAATTGTTGAAGGGGGAGAAGGTATTGTTTCTCTATCAATTTCCATCTGAACCTCTCTGGATTTCTATAAATCTAATTCTTCTTCAAAGGTAACATATTTGCTTACTTCAATTTGTCTCTGACCTGGGATGTAGATTCAGTGTGCTTTTGAGGATTCATTGTATCCAACAAATGTACCATTTCTTCCTGAAGGTTCTAGTTTGGATCTCTTTTCTTTAGGTACATGAAGGTACACTAGACATCCAAATATTCTGAAGTGTTCGATCTCAAGATTCACTTTGGTGCATTCTTCTTCTGGAGTAATATTCTTCTGGATCTGATGAGGTCTATAGTTTTGAGCATATATTGTTGTCATACATGTTTATGCCCATAGAGTCATAGGTAGACTATGATCATGTATCAATTCTTTAGTTGCCTCAATGATAGTTTTGTTTTTCCTTTCAGCAACCCCATTTTGTTGAGGACTATAAGGAACTATGAACTACCTCTTGATTCTTGCTTCAATACAAAAAATGTTAAAGTATTTTGAGGTGTATTCTCCTCCATTGTCTGATCATAATACTTTGATTTTTCTTCCGGTCAGGTTTTCAACCTGAGCTTTGAATTCTTGAAATTTGGCAAGGACTCCATCCTTGTTCTTCATAAAGTAAATCTAATTTTTCCTGGAGTGATCATCTATAAAGAGTACACAGTATAAGTATCCATTTAAGGATGCAATGGTCATTGGCCCACATACATCTGAGTGTATAAAGTTCAATATTTCCTTGGATCCGTTGTCAATGTTAGAAAAGGATCCTTTAACATTTTTTCCAAGGGAACAACCTTTGCAAACACCTTTATGCTGGATCTGGATCTATGGTAAACCTATTACCATTTTTCCTAGAGTTGGAAGAGCTCTATAGTGAATGTGAGCAAGTCTTTTATGCCATAACTCACTCAAGTTGATAGTGTCATGTAATAAGGCTTGAACTGGTTTGATGGTTAACTTGTACAAGTTGTTTTCTCTCACACCAATTAATTTGGAAGATCTTATATGAGAGTCTTTGTGCCATGCAAGGACTATTCCTTCTGAGAAAGTGATTTTGTAACCTTTGTCTTCCAAGACCAAAATAGAAACAAGGTTTCTCTTCATTTCGGGTACATAAAGAACTTCCCCTAGTTTAAGTTGCATATTTGAATCTAGTTGGAAGGTAGAAGGTCCAACTCCTCTTACATTATATATGGCATCATCTCCAAGAAAAATATGTAGATGTGTATCTTTCTCAACAAAGTGTGTTAGATGATTTCTAATACCAGTCATGTGATTAGAGGCACCACTGTCAATTATCCAAGTATTATCATTGATAGGAACCATACTTGAGAGTGGGGAGATGTTTATGTCTTCATTATTTTGGAGCCTTGTGTTGAGCTTGCTTCCCATCATGATTTTTCTCATCTTCACAAACCCTTGTCAACTAGGCTAGAAAACCTAACGGCTAGGCTAGGCTAGCACTTTTAGGTTTTGTTGGGATTATGACCTTTTATGTCTTTTTCAGCTCAAGCATCTAATTTTTGAGTGGTGAAAGTTCTCAGGAGAGGAGGTTGTACGGAATTTCTGGAAACCCTAGGAGGGTCGTACGGTTTCTGCAAATGAGTGAGAGAAGGAGCTGGAAAATTCTTGTGCAATGGGATCTTCAAGACCTATGATATGATACCATGTTAATGTTTCATAAGCTAGGTTAAGCATGAATTTTATTCCATTTTAGAATTTCACTTAACCATAAACAATAATGTTGCAACAACCTTGATCACAAGAAGAAACACCATGCACAAGAACACAAGAAGTATATTGGGAAACCCTTCTCAACAAGGGAAGAAAACCCATCCAAATCCTTTGCTATAATCTTCAAGAGAAAGACCTTCACCGCCAAGAAATACCTAACACACAATAGGGTGCTTAAGCCCTAGAAGACTAGCACCCAAGAGAGGTGTGCACCTTTTACCAAGTAGATTTATTTTTTGTAATTTCCAAACACACAAGAAAGATACGATTCCACAATGGGGAATCATCCCTTACTTATATTAGACTTGTCCAATCAACAAAGGTGTCTATTGGCTCAACAGGTCTGACCTCTCTAAGTCACTTTATAATTATAATAATAATAATTATTATTATTATTATTAACCATATTAATTATCTTTTACACTTATTATTAAACACATTAAGGTGGGGCTGACCTGTACCCTTTACATAACACTTAGGGTTACAGGCAGTTCTGACTCTTGAACAACATATAGCAAAGCATATGATACACCCACTAGTGCTCATCCACTAAGGGAACATCCATAGGGATTCCATAGCTCTAGCTCACTACATTACATAGAAGAACCAAATATACACACGTTCACTTGTGTTCATCCATAGGCACTTCCACTCTACAGTTCTTCTTTCCCATTGCCTCACACAGGAGAATCATCTGGAGTTTTCTCATCAACTCTGCTGCTCAGAGGAGTCTAACACATTATCTTCATTTCCATTCACATGACGATGCACCCAGCACTTTGAGATTTCACATGTTCACCTTGTGCTCAGCCACAGGCACATCCAACTCATCAGATCAACTTTCCCACTGGATAATCATCTAGAGTTATTATTACTCTCTGAATGGAGGAGGTAATCTCTATGTTCCTATATCTATCTTAGGCAGGAACCACGTACCCTTATTAGGGGCTTTCTCTCGGGTTTGCAAGCTGAGCGAAAGGCTTCACATAACTGCAATGATCCACACCTCACTGGTTTGTAAGCTTGAGAATGTCTCACAAAGTTGCATTCATCAACACTCCCTCTCAGCTAGGGAGGCATTTTCCATCAGGCAAAGTCTCTCACGGAAATACTCGAACTTTTTATTGGCAAGTGGTTTAGTGAATATATCTACAATTTGTTCACGAGTAGAAAGATATTGTACATGTATTTTCTACCACTACACCGTGTCTATGATATAGTGATACTTGATTTCAATGTTTTTTTATTTGTCATGAAACATTGGGTTCTCGGAGAGCTTTATGTATCTCTGGTTGTCATAATAAATAGTCGTCAAATCCATATCATGATTGAACAAGTCTGTCAAAAATTTTCAAATCCATACAGCTTCATGAACTGCCACACTCAATGCGATGTACTCTGCCTCTGTTGTACTTAAATCCATGGAGCTTTGTTTTCTGCTACACCAGGAAACCATGGTTGATCCTAAGGTGAAGCAGCAACCTAAAGTTCTCTTTCTATCCACTGCACTTCCTACCCAATCTGCATTGGAATATCCTTCCAAGCTTAAGTCCACATTGGTTGCATATCTTTGGCCATAACCAATTATGCCTTGTAAGTATCTCAATACGTGTTTTGCAGCTATCCAGTGTGTTTGTTTTGGTTGGCTCATAAACTAGCTAAGCACATTTACTACATAGAAAATGTTTGGTCTAGTGTTAACCGGATACATCAAGGATCCAATAATATATCGATATAAATGTGGATCTATGTCTCCTGAATCAGTGTCACTCATTTTCTTGAAATCCATTACCATTGGAGTAGGCATGGATTTGCAATCTGTCATTTTGAACTTCTTCAGTATCTCCATAGTATATTTTCCTTGGCTTAGGAAAATATCATCTTTTCTCTACCATACTTCTAGTCCCAAGAAATAATGCATTAGGCTCAAATCCTTCATTTCAAATTTGTCATTCAAGTCTTGTTTTCATTCTACAATGAGTCTTTCTGAACCAGTGAGGAAAAGGTCATCCACATATAAGACTAAGATCAGGAACTCATTGCCATCAATGTGATAATACAATTTTGGGTCAGCTGCACTTTTGTTGAACCCCAAACTCATCAGAAATCCATCCATTTTCTCATACCAAGAATGTGGTGCTTGTTTTAAGACATATAGGGATTTCTTCAACCTGCATACATGATATTTTTCATTATGCATAACGAAACCTTTTGGCTTCTCAATATAAACTTCTTCCTCAATTTCACCATTGAGAAAAAATTTCTTTACATCCATCTGATGTAGCTTCCAACCCATGGAAGCAACTAGTGCAATGATAGATCGGATGGAGGTATATATGGCTACCAATGCAAATTTCTTGTCATAGTAGACTCCCTCTATTTGTGAAAACCCTCTAGCCACAAATCTTGCTTTGTATTTTTCAATGCTTCCATCGGTAGCATGTTTGACTCTGTAAATCCATTTGGAAGTCACTACAAACTTTCCCTCTTGTCTTGGAACAACATCCCATACATCATTTTTTAATATAGATTGGTATTCTTCAGTCATGGCATCTTGACATGCTTGTTCACATGCAGCTTCTCCATGCCATGATGGCTCTGAATCAATAATGTGGGTCATGGTTAAAAGGTAGCTTGAGAATCTCTTTGGTCTCTTGCTTTCTCTGGTTGCTCCTTGTGGAGCTTTATGTCCTTCTGCTTCTTCTAAATTTTGTCGAGCCCAAACAGGTCTCTTATGTCAAACTGTAATGTTTATGGGTATGATTCTTGGGTCATCAGAATCTGTTGGAGCAACTGGATCAACTGGAGTTGTTGGCTCATTTGTAATGACATTTATCTCCCTCTGAACTGTTGAAGGGGGAGAAGGTATTGTTTCACTATCATTTTCCATCTGATCCTATCTGGATTTCTAGAAGGCTACTTCTTCTTCAAAGGTAACATATCTGCTTACTTCAATTTGTCTCTGACCTGGGATGTAGATTCGGTATGCTTTTGAGGATTCATTACATCTAACAAATGTACCCTTTCTTCCTAAAGATTCTAGTTTGGATCTCTTTCTTTATGTACATAAAGGTACACTGGACATCCAAATATTCTGAAGTGTTTGATCTCAGACTTCACTTTGGTGATGCTTATTTTGGAGTAATATTCTTCAGGATATGATGAGGACTACGGTTTTGAACATATATTGTTGTCATACATGCTTCTCCCCATAGAGTCATAGGTAGACTCTGATCATGTATCATTTCTTTAGTTGCCTCAATTATAGTTATGTTTTTCCTTTCAGCAACCCCATTTTGTTGAGGATTGTAAGGAACTGTGAACTCCCTCTTGATTCTTGCTTCAATACAAAAAATGTTAAATTATTTTGAGGTGTATTCTCCTCCATTGTCTGATCTTAATTCTTTAATTTTTCTTTCGGCCAGGTTTTCAACCTGAGCTTTGAATTCTTGAAATTTGGCAAGGACTCCATCCTTGTTCTTCAGAAAGTAAATCCAAGTTTTCCTGGAGTGATCATCTATGAAGAGTACATAGTATAAGTATCCATTTAAGGATGCAATGGTCATTGGCCCTCATACATCTGAGTGTATCAAGTCCAATATTTCCTTGGATCTGTTGTCAATGTTAGAAAAGGATCCTTTAACATTTTTCCCAAGGGAACAACCTTTGCAAACACCTTTATGTTGGATCTAAATCTTCAATAGACCTGTTACCATTTTCCCTAGAGCTCGAAGAGCTCTATAGTGAATTTGAGCAAGTCTTCTATGCCATAACTCACTCAAGTTGATAGTGTCGTGTAATAAGGCTTGAACTGGTTTGATGGTTAACTTGTACAAGTTGTTTTCTCTCACACCAATTGCTTTGGAAGAGCTTATATGAGAGTCTTTGTGCCATGCAAGGACTCTTCCTTCTGAGAAAGTGATTTTGTAACCTTTTTATTCCAAGGCCGAAATAGAGACAAGGTTTCTCTTCATTTAGGGTACATAAAGAACTTCCTCTAGTTTAAGTTGCATATATGAATCTAGTTGGAAGGTAGAAGGTCCAACTCCTCTTACATTATATATGGCATCATCTCCAAGAAAAATATGTAGATGTGTATCATTCTCAACGAAGTGTGTTAGATGATTTCTAATACTGGTCATGTGCTTGGAGGAACCATTGCACAAGTATTATCATTGATAGGAACCATAACTGAGAGTGTTGAGATGTTGATTTCTTCATCATTTTGGAGACTTATGCTGAGCTTGCTTCCCATCATGATTTTTCTCATCTTCACAAACCCTTGTCAACTAAGCTAGAAAACCTAACGGCTAGGCTAGGCTAGCACTTTTAGGTTTTGTTAGGCTTATGACCTTTTATGTCTTTTTCAGCTCAAGCATCCAAGTTTTGAGTGGTGAAATTTCTCAAGAGAAGATGTCGTACAATATTTTTGGAAACCCTAAAAGGGTCGTACGGTTTCTACAGATGAGTGAGAGAAGGAGATGGAAAATGCTTGTGCAATGGGATCTTCAAGATCTATGCTATGATACCATGTTGATTTTTCATAAGCTAGGTTAAGCATGAAGTTTATTCCATTTTAGCATTTCACTTAACCATAAAGAATAATGTTTCAAAAACCAAGATCACAAGAAGAAACACCATGGACAAGAACACAGGAAGTATCCTGGGAAACCCTTCTCAACAAGGGAATAAAACCTAGCCAAATCCTTAGCTATAATATTCAAGAGAAAGACCTTCATGACCAAGAAATACCTAACACACAAGAGGGTTCTTAAGCCCTAGATGACTAGTTCCCAAGAGAGGTACGCACATTTTACCAAGTAGATGTATTTGTTGTAATTTCCAAACACACAAGAAAGATATGATTCCACAATGGGGAATCATCCCTTACTTATATTAGACTTGTCCAATCAACAAAGGCATCTATTGGCTCAGCAGGGCCGACCTCTCTAAGTCACTTTATTATTATTATTATTATTATTATTATTATTATTATTATTATTATTATTATTATTATTATTATTATTATTATTATTATTAACCATATTAATTATCTTTTACACTTATTATTAAAAACATTAAGGTGGGGTCGACCTGTACCCTTTACATAACAATTAAGGTTACAGGTAGGTCTGACTCTTGAACAACATATAGCAAAGGATCTGATACACCCACTAGTGCTCATCCACTAGGGGCACATCCATAGGGATGGAATAGCTCTGGCTCACTGCATTACACAGAAGAACCAGATCTACACATGTTCACCTATACTCATCCACAGGCACATCCACTCTACAGATATTCTTTCCCACTACCTCACACAGGAGAATCATCTGAAGTTTTCTGGTCAACTCTGCTGCTTAGAGGAGGCTCACACATCATCTTCATTTTTGTTCACAATATGATGCACCCAGCACTTTGGGATTTCACACATTCACCTTGTGCTCACCCACAGGCAGGTCCAACTCATCAGATCGCCTTTCCCACTAGATAATCATCTGGAGTTCTTCTAACTCTATGAATAGAGAAGTTCATCTCTACATTTCTAGTCATATCTCAAGAAGGAACCACGTACCCTTCTTAGGGGACTTCTCTCAGGTTTGTAAGTTGAGATAAAGGCTTCACATAGCTGCAATGATCCACACCTCATAGGTTTGTAAGCTGGAGAATGTCTCACATAGATTGATTCATCAACAAAGAGGAACGAGAAAGAGTAGTTGAAAGGGAATCTTGTCTCATGATCAACCTTTTAGAAGAGAGAGATACAACACTAGAAAATAAATCTCGCCCACCAATTTAGATCTTGGAATTAGAAAGGAAGAAAGCCATAGAGTTGGCCGAATTGAAATTCTCACAATATTTTCAACAAATCTTTACAGAACCTTTGGACGAAACGAGGTGTGAGATCAAAAAAGGTAAAGAGAAAGTGTCTCTCCAAGACAGTACCAAAATTGAAAATATTGTGGGTCATGACAATGTAAACCACTAGGTTCTCAAAGAAGGAATAGATAGCATGTTTATTTTGGTGGATTCCCCTTTCATAGATGAAGAAAAAAAATAAGGGTCTTGGGGCCTAGATTTTGATGGTGTGCACTCAAGTACGGGCTCGGGTGTAGGAATAGTCTTAATTTCTCCTGATAACGAGACCACCCTTTTTTCATACATACTTGAGTTTGAATTTACAAATAACATTGTTGAGTACGAAGCCCTTACCCTAGGCATCAACCTGGCCATCGATATGAACATCAAGAACCTGCATGTAAATGGGATTCCGACCTAATTGTTTCACAATTCAATAGAAAGATTGTTGCAAACAATCCAAGGTTAAAACAATATAGAGATGCCATCTGGGATGCCATAAAAAGTTTTAAATTTTCCATTGAGGCCATCCCTATGGGAGAAAATCACTTGGAAGATAGTCTTGTTGTGTTTTATTCAAACTTACAACTTTCCAAAGAAATTGGTTTCTACAAGGTGGAATTGAACTTCATGCCTTCATTACCTGACAACTTGGAACATTGGCAAGTTTTTGAAAATGGCAGTCAACTTCTCCTCTTTGTACAGAATCAGGGAGAATTCTCTAAAGTCTAAATAAACTTATTGGTTGATAAGGAAAGCATTGAGATCATTGATGTATCTGACGGGCCCCTACCCAAATTAATTCTTCCTTTATAAAACCTCTTTGAACAAAATGATATGTTTAAAGGAAAACCTTCCAACAAAATCAGTGACGAGATTATTGAATCAAACATTGGAATTGAAGAATCCCTGAAGCTAATCAAATTTGGTAAAGAAACAATGGTTTATGAGAGGGAAAATTTGACTACACTTACAAGATATTTCAAGGATGTCTTCAGTTGGTCTTACGGAGATATAAAGGCATACCAGGAAGACGTTATACAACACGTCATTCCCCTCATTAATGGCGTGAAATCATTCATACAAAAGCTCAAACAGATGAACCCAAAGGTTTCCCCACAAGTACAGAAAGAGTTACAAAATATGGTTGAGGTAGGAATAATTGAACCGATTAGATATTCATCATGGATGTATAATCCAGTTATTTTAAGGAATAAGACTGGTGAAATTAGGATATGTGTAGACTTCAGAAACTTAAACCAAGCTTCACTGAAGGACAATTATCCCTTACCAAACATGGAATGTATTTTTCAAAGGGTAACCAGTGCAGAGCTGATGTCCATGCTTGATGGTTTCTCGGGGTATAATCAAGTTTTGGTAAAGGAGGATGATCAACTCAAAACTTCTTTTACCACCCCTTGGGGAACCTATAAGTATTTATGAATGCCTTTTGGACTCACCAACGCAGGGGCTACTTTTCATCGAGCCATGGACTATGCTTTCAGAGATCTAATCGGAAATCTCTTAGAGATATATCAATATGATCTAAATGTCATTTCTAAAAAGAGGGAACAACACATTCAACACTTAAGAACTATCTTCCAGAGATGTAGGGAATATGGTATTTCTCTCAACCCTAAGAAATCATTTTTTGGTGTTGACAAGGGTAAGTTACTGGGACACATAATTTCTAAAGATGGAATCACAATAGATCCTTCTAGGGTTGAATCCATCAAGAAAAACCCTCTCCCTAAAGACAAGAAATAATTGCAATCCTTCTTTGGCCAGATTAACTTTATCAGGAGATTTGTCCCAAACTTTGCCAAAATTTTTAAACCCCTTAACAAGTTACTAAAAAAGGACCCCCGTTTTGAGTGGGAAAGTGAAGGTAGGTTTTCTTTCAAATGTATTAAGGGAGAAATAATTGTCGCACCAGTCTTAGTTAGCCCAAACTTTTCCAGGGACTTCATCATTTTCTCTTTTGCTTCGAAAGATACCATTGCATGCATCTTGTTACAAAATAATGATCAAGGGAACAAACAACCAATAGCTTTCATGAGAAAGAATCTTAGGGACTCAATTGAATTACACCATCATGGAAAAACAAGATTACTCTCTAGTCAAGTCTCTTAAAAAGTTTCAAACCTATGTGGGATACAACAAGACCAAGGCCTTTGTCCCCTACCGCGTTGTAAAGTATGTTTTATCACAACAAGATTTGGAAATCAATCCAACTACAAGAATATGATTTGGAAATCAATCCAACTAAGACAATTAAAGGACAAGGGCTGGAAAAAATGATGACATAAATCAATCAAGAGGCCATTGAGGTAGGACAAAAGGAGCAAGTCAACATCGTCATAAGTGAGATTAGAAACGATGAATGGTATTCAAACATTATTTATTACTTAAAAAACCTCACATGCCCTAATCATTTGGTGGAACATAAAAGAAGAGATCTAGGACTCAAATCTATGAAGTATTGCCTAACAGAATATGGCCTCTGGTGGAGGAACCCAAATGGGGTAATCCTTAGGTGTGTTGATAAAGAAGAAGCTGATAAGTTAGTCACATAAATTCGTGCAGGACACTGTGGAGACCATTCTGCGGCATGCACCATGACCCATAAGATTTTAAGAGAAGGGTACTATTGGCCTACTATATTCTCCAACACACAACGATATGTTATAGCTTTCCATCCATGTAATTTTTTTACCGACAAGCAATGCCTTCATGCCCTTCCCCTTAAACCAATCATTGTAGAAGCCCTCTTTCAACAATGGGGATTGGACTTCATTGGTGAATTCAAAGACAATTATAGTAACAAATACTGATGGATTTTGACCGTCACTGATTACTTCACCAGATGGGTGGAAGCTATCCCAACCAAGAAAGCAATGGAAGAATTTGTGATGAAATTCCTTGAGGAAAAAATTATTACTAGATTTGGTGTTCTACTAAGATAACCACCAAAAACACTGAAGCCTTTAGCTCAATGGCGCTCAATGAGTTTTGTTTCAAGTATGTGATTATTTTATCACACTCTTCGAATTATTATCCTCAAGGGAATGGGTTGGCAGAATCTAGCAACAAAAACATCATGAACATTGTGAAAAATATTTTTGGAGAGAACAAGAAGAGTTGGGACAACAAGATCAAGTATGCCTTGTGGGTTGACCGCACAACCACCAAGACTTCCACCGAAGGATTCCTTTTGAGTTGGTGTACGGATTTGAGGCTCGCTTTCCTATAAATCTCCAAATTCCAGTGCTACAAATATCCCAACAATTCAATACATATAAGGAAGCATTGCAGGGGTGAATCTGTCAACTTATAGAATTGTATGAGACTCAAAGAATAAATTTCGATCAAGTCGAAAGGAATCAAGAGAAGGTAAAAGGAAATTTTGATCAAAAAGAAAGACAAAGAGACTCAAAGGAAGGTGATAAAGTTATACTATGGGACAAAAGAAGAGAAAAACCAGGAATGCATCAAAATTTTGATAGACTGTGACTAGGCCCCTACAGAATAGAGGAAGTGTTTGAACCAGACTCTTCCTACTTACCCACGACAGAGGAGAGGAGAATGCCACTACTAGTAAATGGGTCTCTCCTCAAACATTATTTCCATAGTGGCATGTGATTTCTTCAGGGCCCATGCCCCAGGTAAGTAGGTAAGTCATTTTGATTCCCTACATTTGCATCTTGATTGCTCATATTAGTTTAGATGCAATTTATTTTCATTTTTCTCTACTTGCATATTGATTTCATGATTAGCTTAGAATTTATTTTTAAAATGTAAAAAAATTATTTTTCTAGCTTGGTTGGTTTGGATTGTGATCATATGAGAACAAGGATGAGCAGGCCATCATACACTTGAAAATTTGATGTTTCCTTGCAGGCACATGTCTACCAGAAGATGTTGTGGTTTTCATTGACTCTACAACGAGCACATGTCCCCAAGTAGGAGCCAGATGTTATTCCCATTTTGTGGATAACTAAGGATATCATGTTTCAAGGCCCTCAAGTTGCATATATGGAGTGTTGAGAGACTACATGACTAGCAGTACCCTTTTTCACAAATGGAAAACCCACTCACCACCAAAGTTGGTCACAGTTTTTCAGATGGCATCCACCACACTAGCTGGTTTCCGAAAGGCAGTGGGCCTTGCTCCATGAGGTACAAGTCAGTATTATGCTGAGCATCATTTCAATATTTAAGCTATTTGATTATGTTGTATCTTATATTTCTCTAGATTTCATGATATATGCTTGGACATTATGCCTTTTGCCCTGCTTCACCTTGGTGGTTGACATTGTGCCCTAGTAAGTGGTTGACATATTGTGTTTTACTCTAAAGTATGTGGAAAAACTATGTTAGCTACATTTTGTATAAATAGAGATCATAAGATCTCTATTTTATCATAACTCTCCCTCATTGTGAGAGGACTTGGTTTGAAATTTTCGCTACACTTGGCTCTTTTTGTATCTTGTGCACTTGTTTATGGATATATTAATGAATGGTTGATGGAGGAGTGAGGCGATAGCCTTGGATTATTTTTTCTAGCTCTTATGGTGGATTATCTTGGCATTTATCTTGATATTGATATGGCCTTTTACTATTATGCTGTCATTTTTTCAAGTCAAGTATTGTTATGCTAGGAGCTAGGTGGGAAGTATAATGGCATACACCCCCACCATATTATTCATCATTTTATGCTTCATCTCATTGATTCTATAAGGGTTTGCTAAGAGAAGTATAAGGCCATACACCCTCTTAGCTTAAACCCTAGCTAGAGAAACTTGCTTTGGGAAGTAAAAGGGCTTACACCCCCAAAGAAGTAGCTTCTCTATCTATTTGTTTATTTGACTCCATTAACCTAATAGTAAAGGCACTAGTCATACTTTTTTGCATTGGAGATATAAAACCATTGCCTTGGGAAATGCAATTTTTGATATTTTGAAAGGTGTCTTGCTTGAAGTTGATTTGCCTCATTGAGAGGAGTATCCCCCTACTAGGGAATCCCCTCTCTCTCATTACCTTTATTTCTGTTACAAACCCTAACCTACAGCCATTAGGGCTGATCTAACCTAGATAAACTACTAGCTATAACTCCTAAACTAACCCTAGACTAGCTCTTAAATTTTGCTCACTTACTCTACTAACTAGGGCTTACCTTTTGGGCTAGTTCTTGGCACTTTTCCATGGTTGATTTTTCTGTTGCGTGATACTGAATGATACAGCTATAAGGCTGCAATTTTCTGCAGAAAACACATGTTTACAACAACCATCTTCTCTAGCTTCTTAAGTGTCATCTTTCAGTCTATATTCATTTCTAATCTTGATGTTGATTTACTTAACTAGTTTAGATCTGTGTATGCTGATTTAGATGTTTTATTTTCTGATACAAATTTTCATTTACTGCTGAAAATTAGGGACATCAAGATTAATTTTTTTATCCAACTAACATATATCATTGCAAAGTGTCTTTTCTTGTGTCTCGGGCAGGTACAATCATCCGGAGAAGTACTATATATGTGGGGAAACAATTACTTGACTTACAAAGCATATTTTCCCACCTTTCATCCCACTTAGACTTGAACTCTAGGGGATTCACTTATTTTTATCTCCATCTCCATCTCAATCCCCCTAGGGTCACCAGGATCGCCTCCCCAGAGTGACCTAGTCACCCTTGAAATGTGGGACCTACATCGAGGTGACATTGGGTGTAGGATTCCCAAGTTGTAGAACTTTCTCTGTGGTTGGGTTGGGATTTTCCCAAACTACAACTTCTGCTATAACAAGGTGCACATTGTTGCATTTGTACCATAAAAGTGCACCAAAAAAAATACTCTGCAAAAACCTTCATTCGCCTGACTCCACTAACAACCTCCGCTATAAACGGTTAAGAGAAGAATTTTTTGGGGAGGTTCCTTAAAAACCTACACAAAAAGGTGTTCTCCTTGTAGTGAACTTATTGTCCATATTCTCCCAAAGTGTAGTGAAAAAGGCACTAAGAAATATCATATCCCTGTCTACGATGATGCTCCTTGGTACCTCGAAGTGCACCTAGACCTATTTAAAGAACATGTTTTCATATTATTTTCCTTTGATGGTATTTTTACAAGGTATAAGAATTCACATCTTGTTGAATCTATCATCTACCACAAAAACATGGTCATGTCCCTTCTTGGTTGTTAGAAAACCACCTATAAAATCCATGGAAATTCTTTCTCAAATTCGTGAAGGTACATGTAAGGGATGATGTAGACCTTGATCTTTATTATTGGGCTCGTTGGTACAACAAAGTATGCATCCTCTAATACATCGAGCTAGATATTCTTACATTTTGGGCCAATACACATACCTTTGTAAGATGACAAATGTCTTCCCAACATAAAAAAAATTCCTGCAACTCTAGAGGTGTGAGCCTCTCTAATAAGCTACAATAATTCACCTTTAGGAACATCGAGCTTGTATAGATTATGGAGAAACCCATTGTGGAGATTATAATCATTCTTATCGTCACCTTCTTCTACATGAATTTGTCCCTATGGTTGTTGAAACACCCATTTAAATTCCTCATCTTTCGTGTATTCCTCTTTTTATGCATCATGAGTGAAATGTTCCATGTGCATAAGAGTTCCCAAATATGTAATATTGGATTTGGGTGGCCTTGAAAGCATGTACGCCAACTTATTAGTGTTTCCCTTCTTATACTTGACGACTGGATGGAATTGTTCCAAAAACCACATCCACTTGTAATGTCTAGTTTGTTGAAGCTTACTCTAGGCCTGGAAATATTGTAGTGGCTAGTGATCAGTGTGGATAATAGTTTCCTTGCCCATCAGATAGTGATTTCACTTCTTAACAACTTGAACTATGGCATAGAGTTCATTATCATATGTAGGGTATTTCAAAACTCCCCAATGAAACATATTAGAATGATAGCATACCCAATTGCATATATCTCCACTTAAAAAGGATTTTGCAAGTTAGGCAATGCAAGAATTGGTGTTTGACCGATCTTTCATTTTGACTCATTGAAATCTTTATGCTAATTCTTTCTCCACTAGAAACTCTTACCACTGCCTATTATGGTGTAGAGTGGTATAGCTATTGTTTAAAAGGATTTTATGAACTTTCATAGGTACTATGCTTCCCCAAAATGTCCCAACTTCAATGACATTAGTAGGAATGAACCACTTCATGATGGCCTCCATATTTTGGGGGTATATCTTGAGTTCCCCTCCACTGATCACATATCCCAAATACACCAATTACTACTAAGAAAACTCACATTTCTTGAGGTTATCTAGCCATTGATGGTATTTTAGAGTCTCTAACACTTTCATGAGATGTGAGAGGTGCTCTTCCCAGGTGGAGATTTAAACCAATATGTCATCCAAATACACTATTACAAATGAATCTATATAGGGATGCAATACATTGTTCATCAATCGCATAAATGTAGTTGGTGCATTAAATAAACCAAAAGGAATGGAAAATGATTCATATATACCTTTCCTTGTCTTGAAGGTGGTATTCCACGTGTTTGCTTATTTAACCTATACCTGGTAGTATCTTGATTTGAGATCCAATTCGGTGAAGTACTTGACATGCTACAATTGATCTAACAAATCATCAATCCTAGGCAAAAGGTATCGATTACTGAATGTGATCTTGTTCAAATCTTTGTAGTCTCAGGTACTATGATGATAGGTGACCCACAAGGTGAACTGATTGGTTGAATTACTCCCTATTCCAACAAATACTACAACTATTTCTTCACTTCATTTGCTTCCAAAATAGATTTTCTATACAACCCAATATTTGGTAATGGGGAGTTAAGAAACAATTGTATCTCATGCTCCAGTTCCCTCCTAGGTGTTATCCCTTTAGGCTCCTAGAACACTCCTATGTACACCTACAACAACTCCTCCAATTAGTGTTTCTATTATTTTCTACATCCCTCCAAGGATGCCTTTACTCTAATTGATTCCTCCCCTAGATGAGTCTCTCTTAAGAAAAGAAATACATACTTATTACTAGAATTGATCAACTTTTTTTCTTGGTTATCACTCACCAGAGAGATCTTTTACTTTCCCTTGTGTGTGTTGATGATGAAATACTTCCAATCCTTGATTAGGTGGTATTGGTTTTCTCTTCACATGAATATCACATCCCTCATACACAAGTAGGGGATTCCAAACACTACACCACACACGTCAAGGGGTACTACATCTAACTCCACTTCATTAATAAAATATGAACTTATAACAAAATTGATATTGCACTATTTAGTGACTTTGATATTTGCATCCTTATTCACCTATACCAATGGATGTGGGCTCAGATGATCATGAATCTCCATCCCAATATCTCTAACCAAATCATTTGTTATGAGGTTGGTTCATGAGCTGGAATCAAATAGAGCATATACCTTGGTATTTTTGACCTAGACCTTAACATGGAAGAGTTTTGTCATTTTATTCTCTTCCTTCTGATGAAAGATACTAAAATTCACCTCCTTCTACATTAAAGTGCAGACAATCTTCTCATCCATATCTGAGATTCTCTCTACCTAGTTGCATGAATCCTTGTCTAGCAAGTTCTTTTTCTTGGCATCTTTCTTATAATTATTTGCATTCGACTCTAGATGTAGCTTCCAACACGTCTATTCGATGTGACCATCAATATTGTAATGGTCATAGTGGTTTTTTGGATCCTTGCACTGATGTGAAATGGTTTCCATCTTCTTGTATTTTCCTTTCCACTTCTTCTTCCTCTCCTTTGAACCATATCGGTGGTCCTTTTGTATAGAACCACTTGGTTGTCCTTTCTTATGGCTTATGCTCTCTAGGTATTGTGCTTGCACACAAGCCTCATCAATTACCCTATGTTTGAAGAGCATCAGTTTCTTTCACAAATGATTGTGTCGACCCCCTAGATATTCGGGGAGTACATCTAGGTTCTTGGGAGAGATATTCAGCATGGTCACCATCTTCCTAAATTTGGTGGTTTACTCTTACACACTCTACCCTTTCCTTTGCATGAAGTGATGCAAATGAATGCATTGGTCCTCTACATACCCTATATGGTATAATGTGACTTTATGAGGGTTTTAAAATCCTTCCACTTAGTTATCGGTGGATCACCCTCCATCCTAAGAGTCTTTGTGTGGATTTCCCACCAAGTTAATGCATGGCCCTCAAGTTTCAATTAGGAAAATGATTTTTTTTCTCTTGATCATATATTTTATGGACACTAAAATACACTTCTAACTACTGCAAGAAATTATTCAACTTAACAACATCGATCTCACCTTAGTATGGTTTGATGTCCACTTTCGCTTCCATTTTAAATAGAGGTTGTGAAGGAGTGATGGAACTGGAACTTGATTTATCTATCTCGGACTATTTTCTAGACTCCTTTTATGGGTCTTCACTATCTCTTAGTTTCTGATTAGATCCAGGTTCCAATTTAGAGCCATCAACCTCCACAAAAGTTCCAAACTTATTTTCTACAACTACCATGAGGAGGGCCATGTTGCGAGAGGTATTAGAAACTTGCTCTTCTATCCTCAAAAATCTCTCTTCCACTACATCCTAAGGATTGTTATCAATATACTCATCCAACATGTCTACGTTTCTGTGACTTCCTTCTTAATCCAATTCTTGGATCCTACAAATTTCCACAAATTCCCCAAAGAAAACTACTATAATACCAATCTGATCTATAAATTGTTGTGGATATTCCACTAGAAGAATTTGTCATAACAGATCTTGTATTATACCAAAATCTTTTATCGATGCAGGTTTATTTTCTTAGATCTTCGATTATGAAAAATAACTGAATATTAAAATGAAATAACAAGAAAAATAACACACCATCCACACAAATGAACACAATGCATATCTCGAGAAAGACAATATGGGATAAAACCCATCTACAAGGTGAGACCTATGTTCTTCTCTCTTTTATTTAGTTATGAAAAGCAAGTACAAAGAAAGGGGCACTCACTATGGAGTTGTCTATGACACTGTAACCTGAAGAACTGCTATAGAATATCCTACCTCCTCTATTATGCTCTCAAAATACCACTCCTAGATTCTCTACTCAACTATGGAACAAGTACAATGCTAAAAAATGGAACTCCTTTTACTCCTAGTGGCTTGGTATTTAACATAGCTCAATATCCATCTAGGGTTAAGGTTTTTGCATATTCAACCATCAATTAGTGATAAGTTTTGGACCTTCTATAATCTTCTTTAAATCCCATATGTGGCTATCCCCACATGTGTGAGTAATGGGGGATGACATGGCCTCCACTTGTACCATGGTGGTCAACAAGGTAGGTCAACTTGCAAGAGGCATAACTTTTGCACATGAGCTCTAATTGAAGTAGTGTTTGTGTCATTGGAAAGGTATCAATGTTTAAAATAGATTTAAGGAGCTATTAGGTATTCTTGCAAAGTTTTTACCACCAAAAATTCCATTTGATGCCTCAAAATGGCTTTGGAAGGTTCCAAACCCTAAATTTCCAAATGGGGACCTGCCACTAAAATGGGCCTTGCAAACCAATTCCTCCAATTTTTCCACCTAGATAGATGAAAATTATATAATGATCCAATATAGATCAACTAACATTATTCCTAATAACCTATCCTTGTTTCTATGGTTATAATTCCTTTATAAGTAACATTATTGAATTTATTGTCATGTAACTCTAATTAGTTCTATAGCAAGTTCTTTGAAATATCGATAATATGGTAAATTTAAATTTATTGAATTCATTTCTTTATGTAACCAAAACACTTAATGCATATTCCCCATTAAGTCTATAAGGCATGTTATGTAATAGTTTTTTTCAAAAAAACAAAGGTAGCTATAGTATCATTTTTTTCAAGAGTGGGAAGTGAAAGGGTGATCCTCTCTGATCCCAAAGGAAAAGAAGAAAGTGAATTTTCTTAAGGATTAGGTATCGATACAAACAATGAGGCAAAGGAATTGGTTCTATATCAAGGACTCAAAATTTTAAATGCTCACAAGATCAAGCAAACAACAATTGTTGGAAATTCCTCTATTGTCTTAATTGTTTGATGCACAGAATTTGGAATTGGATAATTAATTTGAATCTATCTCCTTCTTCGACATGCTATGAGCATATAATGTCGTGTTTGATCACCTCACCAAATTAGGGAAACAAGGAATGCTTAGAATAAAAGGGGGCCACAATATCCTATGCTCTTCCTATGATTTTAATGTTCATTACTCTTCTGATGTTGAAGATGTAGAAGTGTGTATACATGAAAAGACAAAAGGATGCCCTTTATGGCCCTCTCTTTTTCCCTCATTATAATGCATCGAAGAAATAACATTTGGGATTATGTGGAGGCTAGCAAGCATGCTCATTCCTCTATGTGGTATTATTTTAGCTTTATGGTTTTGGTTAGTGTTTTTCTCCCCCTTCTTGATGTCAAGGGATATAGTCCATGGATTCCTTTTACAATATTGTTTGATGTCATGATGTGATCTTTAAGGAAGACAAATTTGAAGATTATGGAAATAGTATGCAAAAAATCACAATATATCATGAGATATTTGAGGGATAACTTGATATCATAAGACCTCTGCAATAATTGAATGAAGAAAATAAAATAGAACCACACCAAGATGACTAGGTGTATGAATTAGTAGCACCAAAATTCTCAGGGTAACATGGTTAAAATCAACCCAAAAAATATCAATCTGATTAAGAGATAAGGAGTATCCTCCAACAAAGAAGTTCATATAGGTATGGGTACTCTTACAAGGACTTTTGTTACATTAGTATAAGTTCAATTTATGAGAAACATAAGATTGTTAAACAAGCCCTCAATGGTGATAAAAGTTGGCATTGGAGGATGGAAATGGAAGAGGATATGAAATCACTTGAGAAGAATAGTTCTTTGAGTTTATAGGATATCCCTATCAAAATAAATGAAGTAGCTTGTAAATGGATGTTAAAAAATAAATTTAGGTTGATGGGAGTGTTGAAAGATATTATGCCTAATTAGTGACTAAAGGATACTCCTAACTATAGGGATTAGATTACCAAGAAAATGTCCCTTCAATTGTTAAGATGGCCTCTATTAGGATTGTTATAACAAAATCTTTCACCTTAGTGAAAATCCTTCACAAGGTGTAAAGACTAGTGGAACAATAGAAGTGTTTATGTTGCCACCTAGACAACAACTTCCCTTTTTTTTTTCCTCGGAAAAAATTGTAATTCCATTAAGTTCATAACAAAATTACATTCACAGGTATCTATAGGCCATGGACTAGCCTTGTATATATTATCATATGAAAAAGAAACATATATTGTCGGTGCTTTTTAAGCATCATTACATTTTCAATTGTAGTCAGGTCCATATAAATGCATAACCGGGTCTCCCATGAAACTAGATGTAATATATTTACTAGAAAAATAAGAAAAGAGATGAACTATAGAGGAGGTCCATATCCTATCACAGAAATACAAAATTTGTACAAAAATACCAAAAATAAAACCAATCTGTTGTAACATCTTATATTCAAGTGGACAGATTTTCATGAAACGGCCTGTGATAGTAACCCCTGCTTCATGTTGTTGTTTGTTCTTCAATATTCCAATGACCATACTCTAGTTGTGAGGCTTCTTTAGATAGCACGTCCACCAACCGGTTCTGCTTCATGTAGATATGATTGAAAGAGATAGTGTCAAAAAAATTGATTAATCTCATAACTTCCTCATATATTGGAACAAGATGGGATATGTGACATCATTGAACTCTTTTTTCCCAGTTGGTGATTAATATTGAGTCACCAAATACTTGCAATGATCTACAACCCTTCTCCACAAAAAATAATAAAAGTAGTTTTAGAGCCATAATTTCAACATAATTATTTGTTCCAGCCCCAAACTAGATTTGATAAGGTAATAATGTGAAACTGAGAGATATAGACTACCACCCCCTCCACACAAAAGCTGATCCTCTGATGCAGCCCCATCAAAGTATCCCCAAGGCCTGGAATTATCAAAATTTTCCTCCCTAACAATTCAACCAAGACTGATCCTCTCCCCTCCCGATTTAGAGAAGTAATCAAGGATACCAATAGACTTAGCAACCATTATAGTTGTCATAATGAACTCGTATTTGAAAATAGCATTTTTTCGCACCATATATATTCCCCAAGATATGATGATAGGAAAGGCCCTTGAATCATGGTTCCTTATCGCATTCAGCCAATCCTTCAAGGCATCACCAAAAGAAATACCCTGCCAACGCCAATGTGTATTTATCAAGGTTTGGGATTTTTCCCAAACCCCCTGGTAAATACACAATGCATGAAAAGGTGATCCACCATTTTCAGTTGTTCTTTGCAAAGTGGACACCATCCTGGACCATTGAACTGCCTCTTTTGAATATTGTCCCAAGTTGGAATTTTGTTTTCCATAATCAACCAGACCAGGATCTTCCCTTTTGTTGGGAAGTGTTGTTTCCAGAGTTTCTTCCACCACCATAGTTGTTCACGTTGGTGTATATCCACACTTAGATCAACATGTCCTACTTTTAGAGTATAAACCCCTCCCAGATCACCATCCCATAGTAACTCATCTTCCCTATCAGACAAGTGAATATTAGCAACCTTTAATACATGTACATACATATCCCAATGAGTGATAGCATCATCATAAAGTCTCAGCCTCCTCCCAAACAACCATCCTTGTTTCCAAACATTGGTTGAGGTTGGGTCCCCAACTTGTGCTAAGTGTATATACCCCCCACACACTAGCATCAAATGAGTCACAATATTCATTAGATGTCCAAGATTACTTCATGCCCACAAATCCAATCCAATCTGGACCATCCTGCATGAACCAATCGACCAAGACATACCATTCCCAATCAACGCAAATGCCTTAATCATC
>ML780737.1:130443-141517 GCA_009831015.1 Picea engelmannii
TTTCCCTTTGAAACTACCTAAGTTCTTTTCCTCCTCCAGAAAATGAATGAGACCTTCTACCACCAGAAGGAAGAGCAGTGGGGCAAAGGGAACCCCTTCCTCAACTCCCTTTCAACATAAAAAAAAATGAGGTAGCTAAGCCATTAAGCAAGATAGATAAGGAAACAGTGGATAGGCATCCCATCACACAATTTGTAAAATCCACCCCAAAACCTAGGTGTATCAGTAACATAATGATATAAGCCAATTTACTCTATCATGTGCTTTGGAAAGATCTATTTTCACTACAGCCCCTTTAAGTTTTCTAGTTTTCATACTATGTAGACCTTCTTTTTCTACCCCAATTGCCTCATGTATCTGTCTACCCACAATAAATCCAAACTATTCACTTGAAATATTTCTTGAAAGAATATTCTTTAATCTTCTACTAATAACTTTTGATATGATCTTGTAAAGACATTTGCATAAGGAAATTGGTCGAAATTCATCAAATGAGGAGGGGTTATCCGTATTTGGTATAAGGGATATAAAGGTTGAATTTATAGGATCATGAATTTGGCCATTCACTCGATATTCTTCCACCACCTTCAATACGTCATGTCCCACCAGATCAAAGAAGCCTGGGTAAAATTCAATAGGCCAGCCATCGGGCCCATGTCTTTTTCCCTTTTGAAAAGAGTGAATGACTTCCAATAATTCCTTATTTGTGACCATTCCCATTAATTTATGATTGTCCTCCTCCTCCAAAAAACGTGGAAATAACTTGGCTACTTGAACAATTTATGCAATGAAAGTCCCCTATTGATCCTTGAACAGGTCCTGAAAATGCTCAATGCCCATGGAAGCCATTCCTTCAAAAGTGTGTATTTCTTCTCCATCCACCTTATTTAAATCCCATATTGTATTTTTTATTTTCCTACCTTTGGCATATGCATGAAATAATTTTGTATTCTCGTCCCCACATGAGAGTCATAAAGCACATCTTTTTAACCTCCAAAGAGATTTGTTTTCCTCTAGTAAATATCTTCACCTTTTCTACAACCTAACCAAATTCTCCTTTTCATCGCGAGTAATAAAACCCCACCCATTTCCTTCCTACAATTCTTGAAGAAATTGTTTAATGTGACTCAATTCGTGATCCTCCTGTTAAGCACTCAACACACCCTAAAAATTTTGTGTCCATTTTATACTTTTTGGGTACCACTTGATCCTTTGCACTGTATGTTTCCACTTCAGTATGAAACTATTGCCTATGCTTATCTTTTGTGTTTTCATGTTTGAATTGTTTAAAGTTTGTTTGAATATACAAAGAGTCATATTAATTTTAAAGGGGACTAACTTTAATTAAATAATCTACAGTCAAAGCGACTCCGAACGCGCTTAAGGGATTCGTCATTGGGAATACTTAAGTGCGATCATAACTATTCGTAAAAACCAAAATATCCGAGCGTCGATCTTCATCGGCGTTGGAGGAAGAATGTCTTTCATTTCTGTGATTGAGCTTTAGCAAGAATATCGTCGAAGACCGGTCCATTCAGCTTTGGCAGAAAAACGAAAGAGTAAGTGTCACACGAATAAAGGAATAATATCGCCAATTGGCGACCCCCGAAATGTTTTCGACGTATGAAAGTTACAAAGAGGATAACCCACCAAGAAGCTATGCACTTGAACTTTCCCCGATTGTCGATCCCCAATACCATCGGCGTCGGAAGTATTTACCAGGAGGATATCAATGGAAATATACACAAGGATAGTAGCCAAACCCCAATCTCTACATCGGAGAGACACAACATGATGAGACCTTTTAGCCCTTAGATATGTTAGGTACGACGCATTTAAAATGTTAGTCAATTTGTGGATCATGCATTAGTTGCTAATTCATGAGAAAATCAAAAAGGATCATTTAAGCCTACCGATACAATGCATCTTCCTCTGCGCCTCCGTCGTCAACCAGTTAGAATTTATTCACAGAGATCCGACGGTAGTTTGTTTTGAATTGCATTCATTACTCGTATTAACTAATTTATACGAATGATAGAATCTCTCCTGTTATATTCTTTCGAGTCATTGTGTATGATCCTACTCTGCACAGCAAGGAATTTAGAACACACAGAAGAGCAAGGCTAACAATCCAGAGAAGGCTTACAAGGTCCAGTGAGTATTAAACAACAATCTTAGCAAGCATTACAGGTATGTATCAACTTATGGTGTTTTATGCTTCATTTCATATGTTCCCACCTAATGTTGCTATGTACACATGTTAAAGGAATGTTTTAATTACAGGAACAATGCCTCCGAAGAAACCCACCACCAGTAAATCCCCAAGAGCGCCAAAGCTGCAAGAACCAGAAGCGGGAGAGGGCTCCTCCCCAACAGTTGCAAGGAAATTAGAATTCGCTCCAAAAATGGTGCACATCATTAAGACGGAAACCAATAAGGCCTTCGTCCAACCCCCGGCCTTTGGAGACACAAAGGCAAACATTGGGGCCAAAACAGTGTTCCCTCGCTGGGAAGAATTGTTTAAAAAAATCAAGAAGGAAGAACCCCTCAAGTATACCTCTCACAGTGATCCTGATACAAGAAGACTTGACGATGATGTCCTCCTGAATATCCGAAGGGCATATCTGTACATGGTGGCAAAATGGACTCTATTATTTCCTTGCATTGAGCTCCTAAAGTGGCTCATTGACCACACTGATGCACAAAAATGTTTGATTAATGACGATAACGACGAGTGCGTCAGGGTTTTCTTGTCATCATAGGTTTAGAGTTACAACAATCTCAGGGATTCAAAAGAAAAGTTGAACATCGATTTCGTTGTAAGTTTCTATGCGCATGACACCAACAAGATCTTGGCGTCGTGGTGGAGGGAAGACCAAAAATTCACGAAACGGACTTCCGGCTGGTATCTGACGGGAAACCTAAGGGAACCATACATATACCTGATGGCTCTTCTCTACAGGCTGCATGGAGAGGAATATTGCTCCCGGTTTTCAAAGGCTTGGATGCCTCTAGCTTATATGGTATCCATTTCAGGTACGAGATTCAATTGGGGCGTCATTATCTCCAAACAGTTGAGCACTTGTATACAACAAGCCTAGATGCTAAAAGAGGGAGAAACCCTCTCCTTCTACATGACCTCGTATCTGTTGGACATCATCTGCACCAGGAATGTTTTTTATGGAATGAACTTAAACTGGCACTCCTCCGAACTCCCAATTCATGTATACTTCAGCATCTTATTGGAAAATAGGTACAAGAAATCCTATTCTCTTGCCTGTGACCAGTTTATTGCACGCATTTATTCTTTTTTATTCAAGAAAGAGTGCCCAAGGCTGTCGGATGAAGAAAAAAAGGTTATATCGAAAGTAGTTCACTAGTATATAGATGAGCACGAGACCTACATTAGGGTTTTTGACGCCACAGGGGCACCCCATTTGTTACCCATATATGTCCCCGATCGACTAATGTTAGGGGAAATTTGTTATCAGACCATTTTGCAAGGCTATAACGCCACTTTAGTAAAGGACAAGAAACAGGCCTTCATACCTTATGGGTTTCATATTGGCTTCTACATGGTCAAAGACACTGCACATGCTAAGCAAGAAGGGCTGAGTCAATTGGAATTTTGATTCCAAAATGGTCATTTTTGCAAGCACGATCCTAAGGGTATGGTCCTAAAACATGCATCATAGGTATCATCATGTTGGCCTTATGCCCGTGACTAGTTTGAAAATGAAATTTTTACTGAAAATTATCAAGACTGGAATGAGGTGGCGGAAAGGATGGTTGATCCTAGAACAACCCAGTTCAAGGCCATGAATTGGGAGGATAAAGTCACATCCTAGGAACAAACGGCTCAAGAAATTCTCAGGACCCGAGAAGGGATGGTAGCATCGGAACTAGGCGAAGTGGTGGGTGACCACCAAGAAGCCATCAGAGTGGAAAAATTTTATCAGGAATCCCCAGTACAAATCAGGGATTCCCTCGAGGTTCAAGTTGAACAGGGGATGGGGGGACTTATGTGGCAGCAAGCCTAGCTGCTAATGAAGTGGATGAAGGATAATCTGGACCTCATCATAACACCGAGGCTTCCAACTAATATCCGAGAAGGAGGCCCGACGGAGCCAGGCGACCCCGATTTCACAAACCTTGGTAACACCAACTGATCAAATAATCATGAATCTACAACATCCTCGTTCAGCTCACCGGTAGGTGGGACGACTCAACCAGAGATAGGTCAGGTTTCAGTAGAAACACACGTGCTTAATCCTTTGAGAAAGCTTATAACTATATATAGTGACGATGAGAGCCAATAGTCATCTCATGACACCCATGTGCGTGTCCAAGAGGAAAAAGGTCCTGAGGAGACTTCTTCCCCTGAGCCTGAAGTTCAAACAAAGGAGAACCTGAAAAAGGAAGCAGAAGCCGAAAGTGGCCTCGACACAAAGGAACCCGATACACTGGAAATTGGAACAATCTGAAGGACAAGCCCGAACTGGAGGATCCAAAGAAAGAATCCCTGCAAAAGGAAATCAGTGGTTATGCGGTCAACGAGCAAGTAAGTAATGAGTCTGTACCCAATGTCTTTATTCTTCTCAATACTCAAATCCCCGACAAGCGACAAGTAGAGGCCGAGCCTACGAGGCACAATGAAGAAGTTCAAGAGCCCAATCTTGAACAAGTATACACCACTGGTAGCCTGGGAAGCATGCTCACATGGGGTGATCAGCAGATACCAGAGCTGGTAGACAAGGTAAAATATATCTATGTGATCTCCTATGATCAAAAGAGAAAGGACATCATTCAAAGAACTGCAAAGAAAAGAAGGATCACGTTGGATCACCCCATCTTGGTTACTACAGAGGAGAAATTGATTAACAAAGTAGACGCCCGGACTTCTAAACTTATTGGTGTGGGAAATGCACTCTCAGATGCCACCTTGGATAGATACAAGAGAGACTAAAAGGAATTGGTCGTGCCCTAAAGGAGCTCGAAAACTTGTGTCATTTGTTCGAATTCTATAAAGGCACCACGCAGACCATTGTGTACCTAAAAGGTGAGTTCGAAGAAGTTTACAATGAGTTCAAGAAAGAAAGACACCTATTAACTGTGAAAATAGTTGAGTTCTAGGAGGACACTCTCATGGAACTTGCGACATGCAAGGATATGGAGCGATGGTATGAAAGGGCATAGCAAGCTGTAGAAAGACTCGAGTACATTGAGGCAATCCAGCAAGGTCGAGACAAGAAAGAACATGGCATTCAGACGATGGGAAAAAGTAGTCTTAATCGCATGAAGAGATTAGTCGAGGACTGGGCTAAGACATCTCAAGACCCACACCGATAACTCCAAGAGAAATGGACCAAATGCAAGAAGCACTGGGATAAAATTAATAAAGTAATGAAGGATATCGGGTTCCGCGAGTTTGGCACCCCCGATAACTTTGTCGACCTGAGTGACGTAGTCAAGTCGCATGCCAAACAAGATTCGCTATGGAACAAAGAGCTCGCAAAGATGACCAATGTGAGGCTAGGGCAAGTGAAATGATTCATAGAACATCCAATCAAATCCTGAACCATGCTACATCAGTTGAACTCCAGTCTAGTAAAGTATCGGGCACATGTAGTGGACATCAGGGGGATATATGTGGCTCTGATGGAACAACACAGATTTCCATGGGCTCAAACTTGTGAAGAATTGTTTATCCGTTGGTTTGAATATGAGAGAATGCATGCTTTTCAAGAAATATCTCGAGTTGATTGTTAAAGAAACTGTTAGAAGATGACGCCACGTGGCAATTTTTGTTTTTCTTAAAATGCACTTTGTCGTTAACTTCAGTTAAAATTTATATTATAAATAAAGACATCGACCAATTAGTGAAGGGTCGATGGTTGTTGTAAGAACTCTTTCTTTTTTTTGGTTGTTAAGAATTATTTTGAAGCTATTATGAATTGAGAAGTCCTTCTGAACCAAAGACAAGTTATTTTCATCAAATGCATGTGATTGGACTTGGAGAATAACTACTTCCAATATTGTTTCATGAATGATGAAGTAATGATTAAGAGAAATTAATTTTGTTGTCAAGTTATCTGGTGCAACATTTTGATGTTCTTTGCTTTAATGATGAAGATAAATCATTGTGTTATTATGTGATGGATGGTTATGGTAGATGAATTATTTTGCTTGCCATTATCTTATTACATACGTGCTTTCTTTCTGATAATGAGTTTCTCAGACAGTAATTGGATGCTCGCATGGTTAATGTATTAGTACTAGGCATGTGGTATAGAATCATTTTCTACATGTTTGAGCAGTGGTTTATCCCAAGCTCAGCCTCTTCCCTAGTAGTTAAAACTTAATCTCGTTTGTTGTCAATTTGGTTTATATTGGCTTACATCTCTAATACCAGTCCCACCCAAGAGAAAATATAGAAGAGAATAGTCCTAACTGAAGGAAGAGCCTTCACAAGAAAACACAAATCCCATCGATAATTTGGTCAGATCGCGAGATCTGGAGAACCATTCCATCTTTAAACGTTGCAGAGTCTAATTGGGCCTTGGTGGCGGGTTTGGTTCCTACTATTGAATTAAGGTATTTAAGACCCATCAACACCTCCTTAACCTTTTTTTCATGAGCCCAAGTAATAGTTCCTTGTTTCATCCTTTTCAAGTTTTCCATAAATTGGACAATCACATGATTATGATAATGAAGCTCAATAGGGATCCACAATCCTCTAACCATAGCTTGATAATCTCGATCCTTTAACCGGCCCTCAAAAAATTTAAACGGACTAGGGGCTCTCCTTCCCCTGCCTCTAAGATCTAGCACGATAGGACTATGATCCAATTCACCACCACAGGAAACTCATTGTCTGACCAATGCCATGGACTCAATCAAACCCTCCACCATCAAGAACCGATCCAATATTTTAGTTACCCTGTTGTCCTCAGTCCTTCTATTTCTCCATGTTGGATTAAGTTTCGTGGGTTCAATGTCCATCAGCCCATGTTGATCCAACAAGTTTAAAAAATAATTGGATAGTGGGTTTGGGATTCATCTAGGTCCCCAAAATTCTGTAGCACCTAAGGAGAAATTAAACTCTCCACCAATAATGACCTCCCTTTCAGAAAAATAAGATCACTTAGAAATATATTTCTAGTATCTCTACCTATCTAAATAGGGGCCATAGATGTTTACAAGAGTCAACAGATGACCCAATTCTGCAGAGAAAATATTCAACCCGATCCCCGCTTCAAAACCCCAAACATTCTCACAATTACACTTCTTTAACAACCATCCAGTATCCAATCCCCCTGAACGTCCCCTGGCATCAACCGCGGMAAAATCCCATCTAGGAAGAAAATATTCTAAAACCACCACCAYTGATTCACTGACCCCCATAGTTTCCTATAGAAAAATTACATCCGGAGATAAATAGTTCACCAACCTTCGCAAAGACGRTTTTTTGGACGGGTTCGCGAACCCTCAAAAATTGAAAGATAGGATTTTCATGTGGTAACCTCCCCTTAGGTTTTCTTTTCTCTAAGCACCCATTCGATGGAGTATTTCCTACCCAATGAAAAATATAATATGKCCTGATCTTGAGCCAACATAAGGTAAAACTTTCTACCTCTGCCTCTAACAGACAAGGAACCCAAGCCACGCGCCCCCAGTGCGACCTCACTGCCCAATAAGTATTCCTCTTTTAGAATGGACATGTTGCACAAAGCATATTGAMCCCTACTATCATCCAAGGATAATTTTTTGGAAGCCAACCGGGTCACACAAGGAGAGGGGTTAGTTTCTCCTTCAGGCGAGACCAAAGAAGTAGCTGACAAGGGGGTAGTAGAATCTGTACTTGTGGAAGCCCAAGGAGGGATGGGACCAGATTCCCCTAAATCCACATATGCACCCATTGAATCCAAAGGAATAACCAAGCTATACAAAGGGACACCAAGGACCAACATTCCCAATGAAGAGGCAAAAGGCGTGGCTATGGGGGAAGGATAAGAATCCCCAACAATCGGAACCGAACAAAAGAAAAAAAAAATATTTGAAGGAAGAGGGATAGAATTGGCCCTAAGAGGGATGGAGCCCATGACTCCTAGAACCCCATCCAAAATCAAAGAACTGGAAAAAGGAAAATTATCGGGCATAGTGACACCATGAGACCACTTACCCATCAAATCTAGCGCCTGATGACTCACCTTTGTTGTTGTGAGCAGGTCCTTTGTCTTTTTCACAGCATGTGCATCCGATTATTTCTCCTCTGGTGAAAAGGAATACCCTGGTTTCCCCTTATCAACACTTCTAACCTTCACCTCTCTTTCAACCCCACTACAATAGGATCCTCAATCGTCAATCGCACCTTCTCGACTAGTTGATTGTATGCATTTTTATACTAGGATTTCCCTTTGAAAGGTAAGGTGCAATCCACTACCCCATGTCCATAGACATGACACATGTGACATCTAAAGGGTATACCTTCATATTCTAGTGTATGAACAAAAGACACAAACGTCATTTCAATTACCAACTCCTGTAATAGTCTTGGTTGGAGGTCTAGCTGCACCAATACTCTGTCCATCGACATAATACCAGTCTCTTCAAAAGACATGTACGCTTATATGAATTTTCCCAACTTGTTCCCAATTGTTTCAAAATGAACAGGGTTCCAATACTACATAGGAAAACTCGGAAGCCGCACCCAAATGGGTTCCACATCCACCCTCTCTTTCTTGGCATCGAAATTTGGAGTCCATCGTTTGAGGGCAATAGGCGTCCTGGCCATGCTCCAAATTTTTTGCATAATCCAATTAACATCCTCCTTGGAAGAAAATATAAAATCAAACCAACCTCTTTCTACAAGTCGAATGAGTGGCTCATTTGAAATATTGTCTTTCCAATTTGTGGTAACCCAATCCTGCAGAAAATCCACACCCAATTTCCCCCCTGCGCTCTTCCAACCACCACATGTTCAGAGAACTCCATCACCCTATCCATTTCTATATCTACCCCAAACATAAGGTTATCAGAACTCTTCCTATCTCGAGCACACTGAGTTCCTCTGCAAGTAGGTGTATTTTTCCCACCAGCACCCTTTTGTCCCTTTGTTATCCCTTCCTTACTTGTCTTATGTGAAATGGGTTTCTCCAAAGAGAGGTCTTTCTCTGTGCCCTCTCTACCTTTTACTTCTTCCCTTGAAATGTTTCTCATGCTCTTCACCACTTCCCCAAATTCATCGTCGACATCAATGAGAAAATCCGAGGGATAAAATGAGATATTGGGTCCAAATCCTGAGGATACCTTCGGTAATGAGCCCCAACTTCCCCTGTCGAAATGTTCTCCAAAACTGGGGCCAATGGATCCCGAGCCAGCCTCCCCCAAAGCTAGGAACAATCCTGATCCAAGCCCCACATCACCATATGGTCCCCTAGATAACCCACCAACCAAACCCGAGTTGGTCACGAACCCTTATGAAATCATCATGTCATTCTTGGGTGAATACCCTGAGCCATGAAAAACTGACAGCAAGGTCTCTAAACTCTCAATACCACCTTCTGATACCACCCAGGGTTCACTAACAAGAGACATTGTGATCCCTATCATAAGATTCCCCCAAGCCACACCAATCTCCATCGCTTCATCCATATCCTTTATTGTTGCCACACCAGAAGAGTGAGCGAATATGCTTGACTCATCGAGACGATCACAGGAACAGTCAACCTCTTCCTCTTCCCACGTCATGATTAAACCTCCTAACCCAGCTCATACCCAGTCCCCAAACCCCATCTCAACTATAACCATTATCTCTTGACCCTGTAATCTCTGCAAAACCCTAATCCCACTCCCGGGAAGCCATCTTTCCTCCTAAAATAAAGTCTTAGACAACAACTTCCCTTATTTAGTGAAGGACAGATTTAACACAGGGGAGGATTCCCTAATATAACCTAGGTTTCCTAAGGCAAGATAACTCAATTCTAAGGTCACCTGTGATACTACCCAAATTACCACCAATTTAACATGATACATGAGTTATGGATTAGGTGGTTAGTCAAAGTAAATTTTAGATTTAAGGTTTATTCAATTTAGGGTTGTTTTAGAGGGCTTATTAAGTGACTATCCAATGAAAAATTATCCCAAAATAGTCCAGATCTGAAAATTACTAAAGGATTATAGGAAAATTGCATAAAATATGTATAAATGAAAACATTAAACAAGTTTCAATAGCAGTGTATTTCATCCCCTTAAACGGATTATGAACAAGTGAAATTTAGGGCTAAAACAAGGAATAAAACTAGGGTTTAAGTAACTTACTAATTCTGAAAATTAAAGAGAATATAATAGCCAATAAAACCAATATGTCCAGCCCTAAAATCTTTGTAATACAAACCAGCTAGGCTAATCTTCCAAGAGATGTTATTTTAGTTCAAACACATGCAAGAAAACCCTAGGATTTTAGGTAAAAAAATATGTAAGAAAACCCTAGACATATAGATTTATTAATGTCTGAAAATTAAATGTAAGATAAACAAACCCTATATTTACCTTAAAGCAAAAATAAATTTTTGAATTTTGAATTTTATATTGACTAGATAAGAAAATACCAGTGCTTACTAAATTTTTTGGGCATATGGGGTCAACTAAGAAATCTCTTGAGAAATTGTAACTGAAACTAGGGTGATAGTTAGGGTTGTCCACTACAAACCCTACAAAATCCTCCTAGTGCCTTACAAGCTTCAAGACAATTCAAGGGGAAGATACTCCACTAGTAATCTTCCAAGATCTTTGAAGAAGGGACTTTTTAAGAAAGTAGAAAGAGAGTGTACCACCACCACTAGAGAATCACAACTACACTTACAATCATTCATTAACAAAATTCATAAATATTTAGAGAGACCACCTACTCAAGAAAATGACTCATCCCAAAACACTATCCAAGAACATCCATGAAACATGAAATTTTCAAAGGATCCATGAAACATCATTCTCAAGAAGTCGCTCTAGTTATCCATACATATAAAAAATATAGAAGTCGTAGTACATGAGTAGTGTTCTCCGCAACTTTTAG
>ML780737.1:196908-213986 GCA_009831015.1 Picea engelmannii
AGGTTTTTCTATGCTATATTTATGTTTGGTTCTTAACAACAATGCCTCAATTAGTTTCTCAAATCATTTGTTTCCCTCCTTGCCAAGGATGTGGCCGCCACCTTCCCCCAGTCTAAAGAAGAATCCATTGGCAAGTCTCAACAGCTTGAACTCATTTATTCACAGTCAGGATACTTATATACGGTACTACCTGACGCCCTGAGACCCATGCCATTCGGCCAGGACAAACCTGGGATGTCTCACTCAGAAGATGGATTGATTGGTACCACGACACACCACAATTCATACATCGAACCACAACCTATGTATGGTACATCCAAATATCCACCTATATATGGAGGTCCATCTTATTAAACCCCTCCCCTTTACCAACAGACATATCTTGTTGTTCCCCCTCAGTCATTGTGGCCACCCCCACCGGTACCCATGTCGTATTTGGTCTCTCAATCCAGTACGGGTCCACCCCAAAGCCTTGGATATGACCCTGGCAGTAATGGAAGTACCTCTACTTCATATATGCCATATGGATCATATCCATAGAACAATCCATATTTCCCATTTCATAGTCCTCCCCAACCGGTTAATCCTCCACCGAGACAACCACATGTCGGTGTAAACTTTGTTCAATCCTTTCCCATTCAAAAGGTTCATACATTTGAACAGTTGAATACAGTCAATCCGACTCATAAGAAGAAAGGAAAAAACTAAAACAATGACAATACAGGACCAGGAGGGAATGACCCCCACAACCATCCCATTGGGGGCAACCAATACCAAGACCCCCAAGGGGGCACCAATAACAATCAACCACGACAAGAGAAGAACAACAATATTCGGACTAACTTCCCTTGCACTATATGTGGTGAGTATGGAAATTATACTCATCATTGCCCCCAAATTCCTAATCTCTAATGGATGAGGGCATCCATGAACTCACAGGGCCCTCTGGCACCATCTTCCCCTCAGCAGGCCCCACAACAGTATTTGCACCGCCTCTAGTTTTTTTGCAAAACCCTATACCATACCAAGGTGTGATGAACACCCAACAAGTGATCAACCCTACCCCACCACAAATGGGGCAATATTCAAACCCGAGTGACACTCAACCCGGGAATCTAGTTGATCACAGTGTCCTCCTCATGAGTGAAGAAATTCTTCAGCAAACCCACAACCGTCAATACAGTATGCCTCCCAACTCTACCCTAACCACCTCAGAAACACTACCAGCTACTGTAGGACAAGCATTGATGATTCCACGTCCTAACGTGGAACCCATTCCTCGCATACCACGTATGCCTTTATGGTGAAATGTGCATAACCCTCATGTTAGGGCTACTCATAATTATAGTTTGGTTGATGACTCACCCCAGTCTCTTGTAGCCATGTCTGTGTTGGAGGTCCTCCAAACCTATCCATCACAGATAAAATCCTTTCTTTCTTCCTTGGGGGCAGTCAACCCACCTGACACACAGCTGATCACATTTGATTCAGATAGTGGAGAACCACGTATTCCCACCCAAGTAGCCTTCCAGATACTAGTTAAGATCTGGAACACCATAGTTTATCAATGTATCATCGATGAAGGTGCATCCACATGCATCATGTCTAAACATGTATGGCAGAAAATTGGCTCCCCTGAACTAGTACCCTCTGCCATCACCCTTCGAGGTTACAACGGTCGACCAACATCTTTCACAGGTATTTATCAAAATGTCCCCATAGAACTTGGGGGACAAACCATCCTCATTGACATTGAAGTTATAAATGCCCATCTTGATTACAATATCTTGTTCAGATGCAATTACATGTATGCTATGAAGGAAATCGCCTCTTCTGTGTTTCGTACGATGATGTTCCCCCACAATGGGAAGATCGTCACCAGCGAACAACTTACACATTATGAGCCTAACCATTCCACCAACATCGATAACATCCTCCCCTTGTCCGTGTTAGCTCAAATGATTTTCCAGTTGCTAACATTGGCCCTGGATTATTCCAAGACCCATCCATGTTGGGCACTTATCAGGGAGCGCCATCGTTCCTAAACCCATCTTTTTCAACACAAGTGTGTGTAGTTTCCTCTAAAGGAATAGACATCAGAGACAAGACTCTTATCACTGAGTCCCCTCCCCATATCAAAGTACCACCAGTTAAAGAAATACTACCTCAGGAGTTTCCTAAGAGTGCCACCGCACCACTTATCACGGATCCCCCCCCCCCCNCAGGGGAAAATCCTGGTTTGGGCGACAGCCCCCCAAGCCATTACCCAAATTCCCTTTTTCTACCCCCCACCTGGAGTTGAAGCATTCCAACAGAGATGGTTCCTCAACCATCCCTCCCTCCTCAAACAGAGGGAACCCCAATGCCAATCCCAATACTAACTCCATCCACGCCACCCTCACCCCAAATCACTAGCACCACTATTACGATTGGGGAAAAACGGAAGAAGAAAGATCCCATCACTCCACTACCTCCCCGAGTTCAACTCCCTTGCACCTTATGTAATCATTCCCTCTAAATCTCAATTGCATCTCCAGTCACACCCTTCAAGATTTTTCTGTAGGATCCTCACATCCGGCTCTGCAGTACTATCACCTCCACTGCAATTTTGTGCTATCACCTGGTATCACTCTCCCCCACATGAGTTGTCCCATTCATAGTCCCCCTCAAAACTTTGACACTCATGCTGCTTTCACCCCTTAGGGATGGGAGTCCCGATAGTCTTACACATTTCCGAGAATCGGCCACATACTCCTTCTCCTCATTTTGCTAGTTTTCCCAATGGACTCCTAGGATATCTCATCATGTTTCAAGTTTGACTGTGCCTCTGCAGTATCATTAACCCTCCATTTCATCCACAATCAGTTTTCCCATCTACAGATTGTCCTCCATTCATTCACCTCATATAGAAACCCACCCATGGGGCCCCCACTCTCCAATCATTCTCCACGCAAATTGCGCCCTCACAGGCCAAGCCATATTGCATTGGGGCACCCATTTCTGTATCTGTACACTCATCCCAAATTGTTATTTATTCATTTGGTAATTGTAAAAAGCCTTTGTTTCCAGCATTTACATAGCTTTTGTTATCTCTTTTAGCACCCTTCTTTTTCTGGCACAGCAACCCATGTTTCCCTTGGTTGGGGCATTCATTACCTTCTACTTTTGTTGACATCGTCCATAAAATCCCTGAGTATCCCATAGTCCATGTACCCCTGATCTCTGAGTTTTCCCACTTTGTCACGCCTATGGCACAATTTAACCCATGTCTAGTCATGCCACTGACACTAGATCCATTTTCACGGCTGTTTCCACTCATACTTCACATTCCCCAACCAAGGGAAGTCTTGAGTCTCACCACATCTTGACTTCGTCCATGTACCTCGTCAGATCTTGACCTCATCCAGTAGATTTTATGAAGCCCTTTGCTTCTTGGATTCCCTTTTTGTCGACATCAGCATAGTTTTTAGACGGGGGACAGTACATTGACTCTCATTCCCTTTACAATGAGAAGTCTCAGACGGCATATGGAAAACCACCATTGTTATCTATTGTCGTTGACCCCCATAACATTCGACTTCAACACTATCTCATGTTATGGTGGGTCTTACTTTACGACTATTGCAGTTGTTTTTATATATGTCGAAGACCTCGGAATTTGTTGGGCTATCAATGCCCGCGAATTATCGACACTTCTTACATGTGTCATCGCCTCTTTTCAGAGTTTGTTCACCATCAGAATTGTCCTCTGCCATTATCAAACCGCCCCGGAGGTCACTGCAATTATCTACGTCAACACACAGCTTCAGTTACTGTCTTACACATTTTGAGTTACATGACACGAGCATGGGGCATGCCCGCCTCATTTGTACATAGTTTTATTTTTCCACACCTAGCGAAAGGTTTGGGTCCCACAGGTTCCCCTCTCCCTCCAATGGGTCTCTCTTGCAATTCCTCTCAACATTATTTCTTACAATGGTACTCTCAGTAGAAGAAACATTGATGTATTTCGACTATACCTATTCTCCTAACCTCATACATCAGGGGGCATTTGTTATCACTAAAATTTCGTCAGCAAATGGTTACAGGAATCCAACATCTTCAAACACCCATTAGTCCATCCATGGCCCAAAAAATGCATTCCCAAAGGGCACAAAACTATACAACTGGTTATAAAATAAGCATGCACTAAGGATATAAAGGAAGCACACGCATGTGTGACAGTCTAAAAACGTCGAAAAAGAGCACATGCGCTTGATGCGCGACTGTGGATGCAAAAAGCCGTGTATACCTCAGAACAGTGCATTTATGATTTTGTTTGGCCTTCCACCCACTTCTGGTTCATCTCCCAAGTCAATTTGACACCCAATCCGAGCTGAATCCGAGTGGGGGACTGGTCAAAGACCTAAGGGTGCTCTAAAGAGCCCCTTGTTCACACTAAATACTGGTTGAATAATGCCTCAAAGCTTTTCTATAAAAAGAGGCCATGGGTGCACTATATTTCCAAGAATTAATTTGTATTGTTATGTTGCCTATATTCTTTTAGAGGAACCTCTTTCCTCGCTAGAGCATACAAGCACCATTTCATTTAGCCATTAACATCACCTCTTGAGTGAATGAGCTTTGGATTTCTTCACCATTTACTTGTAGTTTGCTACTTGTAAGAAGAGCTCAATCATTGGGGGTTCAAGAGCTCTCCCTTGGAGGAAGAGGGGACCCATAAGTCTCCCTTTCTCTTTGGTGTTTTCCCACTAATACAACTTATCCATTGGTGGCATGAATGTTGTTTACTTTTTGTTCCATTTCTCTTATGCACTCTAGTTTAGTTTATTTTATTGTTATTAGCTTAGTTCTTTGTTTGTTTCTTATGCTTGATGTTTCTAACTCTTGCATTCATTGTTGTCTTGTCCTGCTAACCCAAATGGACTTGTAAGCGTCCTTATTTTGCTCATTTAGGTGATGAAAGGGACGCAACACCTATCATAAAAACAAAACCTTGCGAGGTAAAAATTATAAAGAAGATTTCATTTTAAACTTAAACTATGTTTTAATAAGTAATTACAAGATTTTGTCAAATCTTGTAATTATTAATATCAACGGTTTTTATTAAACTAGCAACTATTAGCTTTGTTATGAAGTAACTTCAAAGAGTAGGATCAATATGTACATGGATGCACTAATATTCTTTATTGTGATGCAAAATAATTTATTTTTATCTTTTAATGTTTTCAAAAGATAATAATATATATTTTTATTTTATTTCAAGAAACCATATTTTTAGAGTTTTGAAAGGCTCCATTATTTTATTAACGAATGGATAATGGAGGGAGGTTGTTGTAACATTCACAACACTAGGGTTTATTGATGCAGGATGGACCAACGATTCCTCGATCTATAGACAATTCAAACATTCTTTAAGCAACAACTTGGCTCTAATGCTACATGTGATGACTGGGGTGAACCCTAGCCACATCGAATGACACCTTCAAACTTCATCTCACAAATTCAAATCTCTCTATCCAATTTTTTTAGCACTTTGTACACTTCTAAATAATGAATTTTAGATTCATAAAATGAAAAATTAAATAGCTTTCTATATAACTTATTTTCTCTAAGGCATTGTAAAACTTGTCATAAGTATTCATCATGATCTTTTGGCTCACGTGAATATATCAAAATATCATATATAAATACATGCACAAACTTATCCAAATATTCTCGAAATACTTTGTCCATCAAATTCATCAACACTCCTAGAGAATTTGTTAATCCAAAGGGTAATACAACAAACTCGTAGTGTCCAAATCTCGTCTTAAATGCCATTTTTGGGATATATTCTTTTTTAATTCTCGATTGAAGATATCCTCATCTTAAATCTATTTTTTAAAACACTTTTTATACCTTCATTTGGTCAAACAAATCATCAATTCTTGGTAAGGGTCGGACACATACTGGAATGGCCATGCCACTATTGGTAGCAAAGATAGTGTATCAAGTTGTTATTGACTCTTCCAACGATCTGGATCTTGTTACCTCGCAGACAGATGAGGAGGATCTTGTTCTAGAGTCTGTGTGGGCCACTTCATCATCTTGTTCACGTGACTGCCTCAATGATACTTTACCTTTGGATGAAGCTATCATAGAGGCCATGAATTGTTCTGAAAAGCCATGGGATGATATGAATCATCACTCTTATTTTCTCCCAGAGCTTTCCAGAATCGAACAAGATGATTTTAGATCTACCTTGATCGAGATAGTCGGTCACATTGTAGTTCCACCTGATACGCACAGAATTTATGCCGAGGGAAACATGGCGAGTATCTCTCCTATCGTCGCGATCTATATCTCTCATAATCCTGGCAAAGTTGAAAATGTATACATCGATGAGGATTGTTCTTCAGAATAAATTTTAATCTACACCAAGCTCTTCAAATAATTTTGTGATGTATTCGCTTGGTCATATGAAGAGATTCCAGGAATCGACCCTCGAATTGTCGACCGTGAGATTAAAACCTACCAGGTATGCTAAGCATGTTCAACAACGACTTAAAGATGTCAATCCTAGGAAGGCCCATGTTATTAAGGTAGAGGTAGAAAAATTGCTTAACGTTGGCTTTATCTACCAAGTTCCCTTGACTGAATGGGTATCGAATCTTGTTCATGTGAATAAAAAGAAAGGAACCATCCATGTATGCATGTATTTTCATGACATGAACAAAGCATGTCCCAAATACAACTTCCCAACACCCTTCATCGATCAAATTCTCGATGAATGTGTGGAAAGAAAAAAAAAATCTTTTATGGACAGATTTTCAGGGTATAACCAAATTTAGATTAAGCCTGAGGACCAACATAAGATGACATTTATTTTCCCTTGGGGTACATTCGAATACCAGAAGATGCCTTTCGGCCTTAAGAATGATGAAGAAACCTTCCAACGAGCTATGAACTTCGCATTTCACGATATCAAGCATATAGTCAAAACCTATCTCGACGATCTCACTGCTCACTCCCACAAGAGAGTGGATCACCCTTAACACCTTCAGCTAGTTTTTGAAAGATGTCTCCATTATCGCATCCTTTTGAACCCTCATAAATGTATATTTTTCATTAGGTCATGTCAACTTCTAGGATTTTTAGTCTCTGAGACTGGGATCATGGTATATCCGTTAAAGGTTGAGGCAATACTTCGATTTCCTCCCATGCACATTATTCATCAACTTCAAAGTTTACAGGGGAAAACTAACTTTTTACAACGGTTTATAGTGAACTATGCCAATATTACTAAGGGTTTCATGTGTCTCTTAAAGAAGGACACTCCTTTTATATGGGATGAGTGAGCCCATGAATCCTTCGATGCTTTGGAGAAAGCCTTGGTATCAACATCTCTGTTGAAGTCTCTAGATTACAGTAGAGATTAATTGATTTATGTCGTCGCGTACGAAGAAATTATTGGTATGGTGTTGGTTCAATAGGATGATGAGCTCCATGAGCACGTCATTTACTATCTTATTTGAAACTTAGTCAGCCCTGAACTCAAATATTCTCATGTTGAAAAACTAGCTTTGGTTGTTGTTCACGCAGTTCAATGATTATGACACTACATATTTCTTTGCAAAACTATTGTGGTTTCCTACGTCATTCCATTTCAATACTTCCTTACAAGGTGTATCATAGGGGGGGAATTACAATAAATAGATTGTCATTCTACAATAATTCGATCTCGATTTCGCTTCTGCGAAGTCTAAAAGATCACTAGTTTTTGCAAAGTTAATATCTGAATTCCCTCGGTTAGATGAGGAGGTTATTCATGTTGATTCATTTGCAGATGAACACGTTTTCCTTATCTCGTCGTCTAACCCTTGGTATGGAGATATTGTTGTCTATCTTCAAACTTTGAAGTTCCCTCGGCATCTCTCGCGAGATGACCAATGGCGTATAAGATACCAAGTTAAGAACTACCTTATCATCGGTGACACTCTGTATCGTCGAGGAGTAGACAATATCTTGTGTCATTGTTTGACTCATGAAGAAGTTGAGTCTGTTCTAAATGACTACCACAATGGGGCTTATGGTGGTCATCTATCCGAGCTTCTGAAAACCCAAAAAAATTTACGAGCCGGTTATTTTAGGCCATCTATTTTTAAATATTGCATCGAAGTGGTTAAGAAGTGTCACCCCTTCCAGTAGTTCACTTGAAAAATGTGCTCGCATCCATCCCCTCTATATCCAATCGTTATAGTCGATCCCTTCACCAAGTGGGGGGTGGATTTTTTGGATTGCAACCCAACTTCGGTTGGGGGGAATCAACACATTATCATGGTCATAGACTACTTTACTAAGTGGGTTGAGGCCATGCCTACATTTAGTTACGATGGTAAGACTACTCCCTTCTTTGTATTCAATCAAATTATAGCCAGGTTCATAATCCTGAGTGAGATTGTCACTTATCATTCCAGTCACTTTCAGAATGAAATGATGAAATAATTAGCATCAAAACTAGGGTTTAGACATGGGCATTCTTCCCCTTACTACCCTCAAGCAAACGGACAAGTATAGGTCATGAACAAGTCTCTCAAGACCATTTTGCAAAAAAATGTCAGCTAGAGCAAATATGAATGGCATATCATGTTTTATCCAACACTTTGGGCATACCAAACCTTGGTTAAGACTTCCACTGGTTTTTCCCCATTCTAGTTAGTGCATGGTGTGGATTCGATCCTACATATTGAATGTGAAATCCCTTCTCTAAGATTGGCAGTTGTGCTCCTACCTGATACTTCTTATCTCTAACAACGCCTCGTACACCTAAAGAGTCTAGATGAGTAGCATCGAGACGCCTCCACATCTATCGAAGCAAATAAAAGACATTTCAAGGTCCAGTATGATAAGTCTATTTGTCCTCGGCAGTACGTTGAGGGTGACTTGGTCCTTCTGTACGACCAAGCCAAAGAACCACTAGGGGCATGCAAGTTCAAACCCATGTGGCACGGTCCTTATATTGTGTAATGTGTCTTAGAAAAAGGATCCTATGAATTAGAATATTATGAAGGGAACATGTTGGATGAGCCCAGAAATGGGCTCTATTTGAAAATATCCATCACCTATCGACTCCACCAGAAGAAAAACTCATCGTTGTAGGGTGTTGGCACCCTACCACCCCCCTACCACCTCATCACCTTGGTCCAACATGCCATGGTTGGAACGCGAGGTCCATGCCGAACAATCTCAACTCTAGGGCTGAATCCTGGAACCTACTCGAAGAAAAAACTACAAACGATAGACGTGAACCCGGAGTTCTCCTTTCTACCCAGTTTGTAGTCTGTCAGTTGGCTCTTCATGTTGGCCAATAGTGAGGTGCACCAATCGTAAACCATGGGTCGCAAGCACTCCATTGAATAGAACATAAGTGGTATGGATGCATGTTGCAAAGAGGTCGAACCTGTGATCTATGTCAACACTAGGACAACAATCTTGAGACTCAGATTGTTGATCGCTCTGATTGGGAGTTGGCTCCCTACCTTCTCGGTCCATGCAATGCAATGAGTGGCTATGTAATCCTCTATGTTCATGCCACTCCAAGATCCCCAATATTTGAGGTTGACCACCTCACCCCGATGCAACAATCTCGTCAAAAAGTAGATGTCCTCAACTTCAATCCTCAATGGTTGTCCATCAAGGTTGAATGTCTCAGTATCCAGATCTCAGTAGTTCACAAGTCGTTGAAGCAGTCTCACTTGAGCCCTCATACCTTTGAGAGCCAAAAACTTGTATAGCCCACATATTTTTAAGGCCATTTGAGCCCCTGGATCTCTCTCCATTGCAGCATCCACCTCTTAATGCTCTCTTTCTCTCCACTCTAGCACCATCCTACAAGATTCAAACCATTTTTTGAGTTTTAAACATCTTAAAAACCTTGTCCACATACATGTACGCGAGCTACAGTTTACACAGTCACGTATAGGGTTGCTTATACGTTGGTTGTTTTGCAAACAGTCACATATAGGGCTGCATATACACGACCCGATGATATATAGCCCATGTATACCTTAGTTTCTAAGTTGTGCCCTAAAATACTCAAAAAAGGAAACCTAATTGCAAATTTTAATCCACTAGAAATAAAGAGAGGAGCAAGATGAATTACCTGGTCTAGACGATTGTTAATTCCGTGACTCGTAGCTCCCGCAATCAGCAGTTGAAATTTGGGGGCAATTTGGTCCTAAATGCACTATTTGGGTAAAAAATACAAATAGTATAGTAAAATTGTTTTTTTTTAGTATTTATAGACAAATTTTACCCACTTTACATAGTTGTGTCTAGTATTTTGGCCTAATGGACTAATACACCAGTGGATGGAGTTGGTTTTGGCGGTTTTATCTAGGGATTCTTGCATTTTTCAATTCCATGTCGCTCGTTCGTAACTTTGGACAGATATCTTCGTCATCCAGCATAAAGGATAGGTCTCCAATCCATTATGCACACTTGAATCGTCCTATAAATGCAGCTCATATGCCTTAGATATGAACCGATTTAACAATGACACAGAACCTTCTATCTGCAACTAGAAGTGTCATTATTTGAATGGTAGAGACTTACCAAACATGAGTACCCTAGTTAGATCCCCTGCTCCATTCGGTGCTCATGTAGAGATTTTTCTGTAGAACCGAGAGTCCCTTGTAATTAATACATGACTTTATGTTTGAACCTCATTTCTTACTCATAAGCATGTTGACCTATACCTAGAGGACTCCTAATGAGTCTGGTTTAAGCTCTTTTCCGACTCTCTCAAAAAGTGACAAGATTATCGAGTGAACTTGTCACTTTCACACTCATAAAATTGGATTTGAAAAGACGTCTATTTGGTGTAAGTTTACCCCTTTTTAGAACCAAGTAGACTAAGATTATGAAAAAGGACATTTTTTGGCGTTAAATTGTAATTGCATCTCATTCTCTTGCTTGCAGTATTGATCCTATTGTCAGTTCTCACTTTTTCGTTATAAGCCTTTCACCTCAGTGGTTTGCATCATCAGCCAAGCAAAGCCTTGTTTATATCCTTTGCAGCTCGATACCCTATACCCAAGAGGAAACATTCCCCCGAGTGTCCATCTCCTGCATGCACCTCCTTGCATTGAGCATAGGTATGTTCCACTACTGGAACTAGTTTCTTACTTGCAACACTTGTTTCCTCCTCTGTATCATAGCATTCATTTGATTATGGAAAAACAAAAAATGACGGGTGGGAAAAGAATATTATCTAATATTGGCAGCAGTTGTGTCGCCTTTGAACAGAGCACAAACTTTTGAGTCCACATGTCATCAAAATTTTTGGTTTAGCATGACCTTAGGAAGTTGAGCTCATTACCGAGAGTTTACTCCCCTGACTGGTTACTCTTCCAGTCCCTGTGGAGAGTTTGATTAATGCCTCGTGCATCACAAACTTTCATCATTGATTCTATGTTGCCAGAGTCGTCCATATGTCTCATGCTCTTGTTCAAAGGATGTATATCAACCTGTGTCAACCATTCCTCAAAAATCTCGACTTTGCATGTCAGTTATACCCTCAATGTGTCTCAGAATTACATGAATTTGTAAGTCATATTTTGCACCCTGGTCCTACTTTCCTCATTGGTAGGTAACCTTCAACCCAATAGTAGACATTTCATCATTGGTCGTTGAATGGGTGGTTTCCCTTGTGTTCGACGACAAGAAATATATTCACACATTGGGATTCATGTAGTGTCTTGGATGCCATTAGCCTTATTGGTGGTTTCCTCGCCTTTGTCATCAGTTTTCCTTATTGGTTGCTATTCAAAGGGTCTTTTCCGTGTACCACTTTCATCTGGTACACGCGAAAGACGCACAGGGTCATTGGTTCATGAACATGTTCTTCATCTGATTTCCTCCAAATCATCAAGCTCTTGCTTTGTACCTCATGTTGAATAATGAGAGATGCCTCAATGCTCTCCTTTCAGCGGGTCTCCTTCCATCAACTTCAGCCCATCTATTCTGAAAATGAGACCTAGAGTCTTATGAGTACCTAGAGGCTTGCAGTCATTAGTGGCAGGTTCTCCCACCATCGACAGTTGGGAATACATCAATGTCCCCTGATCAATGGATTCTTCAAGTGTTCGACCCCGACACCTTTATTCACACTTGTAATAATGTACTCGGTGCCTTGATAGCTACTTTCATTATTAGTAGGTTGTCACGCATTTGTTAACGATATACCTTAATGATCGGTAATCAAACGAAGTCTCATTGTGTTCGACCTCGACTCCTTTATTCACATGATGTAGACTTACAGCTTTGGTAGATCATGTATAAGAATTGAAGACGTCAGTTCATAGTCGTAGCTTTCCTGAGTTGTTTATATCTTTCATTGGACCAATACCTATGTGACTTCAGGACTATGGGAGATCAGATTGTACGCCATTATATACAGATATCTTCAAATTGATTTTGAGACTATTTTTATTGGGCCATGTTTGTGACTATGACATCCTTTGGCATATAGCCACCTTTGTATTGCCTACTCATGGCCATGAACAACTGTTTAGTATATTTTCACATGGATCTGCAATGTAATTCAAATTAGCATCCATGTGCGCAAAGTCAGTTCAGATTGTAATATTCTCATGAGCAACTAGTTCTTCCAGTTGGGTCTTCATTACTCCACTTCTGGGTATTATAATGTATTTCGGCTATTGCAGATACTCCTCTGACCTCACACATTAGGGGGAATCTGTTATAGCAATATTTGCCTCACCTTATGCAAATTTGCTCAGAAGGCCTTTTTCCATTTTCCTATGCAGACTTGAAGTCCCTTTTTGCAAATCCCATAACTAAAAACAATATTTTTCCACATATACGTACCCTAACTATTATACAACATGTGTATACGCATGTTGCACCACTACAACCTACGTACATTGGGTTTTATGCCTAAAATTTAAAAATAGTGTCGGGTTTCCATGTTATGTCACAGGATCCATGATCCTTGACCTTCCATATACTAGAAACGTTCTGACTCAGCCCTTCAGTTCCACTTGAAGGCTATAAATGGGCCATATCCAAGTTGTGGAAAGGGAGAGAAGAATTCAATTTTGAGAGGAAAGTTGCTCTAGAGAAATTATTCACTTCTTATTGAGTATGCATCCCTTTGTCCCTTTAAGTATGAACACAATGTTCATACCCCAAGCTCTTCCCTACTTGATTGAGAACCTCATTTTCTCTCTTATATAAGCTTGCCTTTGGTGGAGGATTGAAGTGGTGGAGACCCAGCTGGAAGGGACTTTGTTTTTCGATTATGAACCATGGCGACACAGAAGTTTGTAATTCATTCACTTTCGTTGATTCCATTTTAATAGAAATACTTTTTTCTCGTCCAATCAATATCTTGCAAATATTTGAATTATTATTCCATGGGCATATTTGTTATGAATTTTAATGGATTATGCTATTAAATGTGATAATTTTATATATTATCATCATATGCTTTCATTTCTTGGTTGTTGAGGACAAGTTGCAGCTGTATTTCTTTGAGTCAAGTGCTTAATGGTAGACTTCATCAAACGTCTGAACGAGGTAGGTTATTTATCTTGTCTTGTTAGCATATTTGTTTATATAGCATACATGGGATTAGAGTTGATTTCTACAATCCTTTTCGTCTGTTATGTTTTACCCCTTTCCATAGAGATATTTTCCTTGTAACATTCCCCTAGATCTCCAAGGGATCATTGATAAGCATTTCAAAGTATTTGAAAATATTCCCAAAGGTCTTCCACCCACTCGAAATCATGATCATGTTATTCACCTAATTCCTAGGAGTGTTCCTCCTAACATCCAGCCTCATAGATACCCTTATGCCCAGAAGAGTGAAATTGAGCATATGGTTGAAGAAATGTTAGAGGATGGCATTATTAGACCTAGCCAAAGTTCTTACTCTGCATCGATGATAGTGGTACTCAAGAAAGAGGGCTCATGGCATATGTGTCCAGATTATAGAGAGCTTAACAAGATCACTATTAAAGATGAGTTTCACATTCCCGTCATTGATGAATTGTTAAATAAACTACATGGATCAATCTATTTCACAAATTTGGATCTTCATTCAGGGTATCATCAAATTATAATGAAGGAAGCAGATATCCCAAAAACAAAATTCTGAGCTCGTGAAGGCCATTATGAATTTTTGGTCATGTATTTTGGCCTTACGAATGCACCTTCCACATTCCAAGGGTTGATGAATTCCATTTTCAAGCCCTTCATTCGAAAATTTTTGTTAGTATTTTTTKATGATACACTAATATATAGCAAKTCTTGGGAGGATCATGTTCAACATGTTGACAAGGTGCTACAACTACTAAAGGAGAAACAACTATATGCCAAACCATCCAAATGTTTCTTTGGGGTGAAGGAGGTAGAGTATTTGGGTCATATTGTATCTCATGAAGGTGTCAAGGTAGACCCTAGCAATATCAAGTCCATGATGGACTAGTCGATTCCCAAAACATTGAAGAATCTTAGAGGATTTTTGGGTTTGACAGGTTACTATCACAAGTTTCTCCGAAACTATGGAAGAATAGCAGCACCTTTAACGACATTAACTAAGAAGGATGCATTTTCATGGACTCCATAGGCAACTCAAGCTTTTGAACAACTTAAAGAGGCAATGTGCAAAGCTCATGTCCTGACCACACCAGACTTCACAAAAACCTTTATTGTGGAATGTGATGCCTCGGGAAATGGCATTGGTGTTGTTCTAATGTAAGAAAGAATGCCCCTTTATTTTGAAAGTCGGACACTCAAGGGAAAGGACTTACACAAGCCCATTTATGAGAAGGAAATGATGGCAATACTACATGCATTGAAGAAATGGTTCCCTTACCTAATAGGTAGGCACTTCAAGGTCAAAACAGATCATGATAGTCTTAAATACTTCTTGGAACAAAGACTATCTTTGGAAGAACAAAAAATATGGGTGACCAAGATGTTGGGTTATGATTTTTAAATCATTTACAAAAAAGGGAAGCAAAATGTTGTGGCAGACGCACTCTCAAGAAAGGATGAAGATGTTGAGGCCTTTCTCTATGATATCTCGATCATCCAACACGATTGGATAATAGAAGCGAGGGATAAATGGAAGAATGGAGAAAACATGTGGACTATCATTCAAGGGTTGTAGCAAGATTCCAGTACATCAGTTACATTTACATGGGAAAATGATTCACTATGGTACAAAGATCGCTTATATTTATGTAAGAACTCCCAACTCGAACAAAAGGAACTCTTAGAATTGCACACCTCTCTGGTAGGAGGGCACTCTGGATTTTTGAAAACCTACCATAGGGTCAAGAAGGAATTTTTTGGGGATGCCCTTAAAACATATGTTCAAAGGTTTGTGGTAGAATGTTTGGTTTGCCAACAAAATAAGGTGGAAACAATTAATACCCCAGGTCTTTTACAACCATTAGCCATCCCAAGTCAGCATTGGGAGGATGTTTCCATGGATTTCATCATAGAGTTATCGAAGTCTGAAGGAAAGAGTGTCATCATGGTGATTGTTGATAGACTGACCAAGTACACACACTTTTGTGCACTCTTTCATCCTTTCAAAACTAGTACAGTTTCCACCGCATTCATGGAGATAGTTCAAAAGCTACATGGAATCCCAAATATTACTGTAAGTGACAGAGATCCCATCTTCACTGGACATTTTTGGACAGAATTATTTTCTTGTTTGGGTACTCAATTGGCTCATAGCTCATCTTATCATCCTCAATCTGATGGACAAATTGAGATAGTGAAAAAATGTCTGGAATGATACCTTTTTTGCTTTGTCTCTGATAAACAAACACAATGGTTCAAATGGTTACCCTTGCCAGAATGGTGGTATAACACTTCCTTTCATACTGCAACAAAAATGACACCATTTATGGCACTCTATGGATATCACCCACCTTCCATCAATTCTTCTCTAAAGGAAAAATCTAAGGTTCAAGTAGTAGAAGATCACATCGAGAATTAACAACAAGTTCTCCAACTCTTAAAGAAAAACCTGGCCATGGCACAAAATCGCAAGAAACAACAAGAAGATCAGCATCGTAGTGAAATAAGTTTTGAAGTAGGGGATTGGGTATTTTTAAGACTACAACCATACAAACAGATGTCCCTCAAGCAAGATAAGAAGGATAATGAATTATCACCAAAGTACTATGGCCCTTATAACACTAGTACATTTGGGTCAAATTCTGACAGTGTGTTCGACGCAATTGCCAGTTTATATTGTCGGGAGAACGACAAACAATGAAACCCCTCAAACATCGTTTCACATGACGTCTCTTTTCCAACGACATAGAATTCGTTGTTATTGCGACGTCTTGGAGGTGGCAAGACCGACGTCTCGAACGTGGCAAGACCGACGTCTAGAACGTGGCAAGAGAGACGTCTAGAACGTGGCAAGACCGACGTCTAGAACGTGGCAAGAGAGACGTCTAGAACGTGGCAAGACCGACATCTAGAACGTGGCAAGAGAGACGTCTGGAATGTGGCAAGACCAACGTCTTGAACGTGGCAAGAGAGACATCTTAAATGTGGAAAGAGAGACGTCTAGAACGTGGCAAGAGAGATGTCTGGAACGTGGCAAGAGAGACATCTGGAACGTGGCAAGACCGATGTCTTGAAGGTCGCAAGAGAGACGTTTAGAACGTGGGAAGAGAGACGTTAAGAGGTATCATCTCCGACATGGTTGCTATGGGAGCGACACTCCAAGATGTCGCAATAGTGACTATGTTGTAGGTATTTAAAAAAAAAATACAATATCAATACTAAGAGGGACAAGTACATTAACCTTTGCTAAGATACTAGCCATATCAATATTTAAATCTATATCATCGGTCTTAGGCAAGGTTGGTTATAAGGAAGTTTATGGGGAGTCCTTGGAGAAAACATTAATTTGGTAGATAAACTCACAATGGAAGCCCAAGGACCAAGTAGATCTGAAGCTTGGCTCCAAGGGATTTTCTATAGCAATGCATAGAGGACAGATAATGTGTCTTTGAAGACGGTCCCTACTTCAC
>ML780737.1:225938-240373 GCA_009831015.1 Picea engelmannii
TATATAAATTTCCTCTATTTTGCGACAATATAGACAATTTTGTCCATAACGCCGCAAATAAAATGTCGGAATTTTTACAATATGTACTAGTGTAAGGTGTTGCAAAAGATTGGTACTATGGAATACAAATTGGAGTTGCCTGCATCTTCGCGAGCACACCCAGTTTTCCATGTTTCATGCTTAAAGAAGGCTATAGGTGACAAGATCCCAGTTCAAACTATATTTCTAGAACTTGACGAGGAAGAAAAAATCATATTAGAGCCTAAAGCTATCATTGACACAAGAATTTTCCAGCTAAGGAATAGATCAATTTCAGAGTATCTCATTAAGTGGAGGAAGCTATCTGTTGAAGATTCCACTTGGGAAGATGATTCTTTTATACAGAAGCATCCATAATTCAAGTGTTGCAGACAACACTTGTCTGAAGTGGAGGGGCACGTTAAGCCCTAAATAGTGGCACATTACCCATTAATTGGGGCATATTACATTAGTAATGTTATTTTATTTGTGTTGGCTTAGGTCCATTAGTTGTAATTGTATCTCCTAGTCTCCTATATATACCAAGGAGACTTTTTCATTTGGAATCATCTTGTATTTGGAAATTTGTGTGGTGTATAAGGAGGTTGCCCCCTCGAAGAGGCTTATTGTCTGAAATTTTCTCTTTGTCAAGACGTTCAGTACTTATTCTAAGGTTTTTTTATGATATTTTGATATTTGGTTCTTAACATCATCCCTATGCACCACATTGTACATTTTACGAATTTGTTCAACAACAACACTAGTAGACCTCTTACTCCTCACGGAAGTAAACCCCTCCTCAGAGCCAATTTGGTTTAGTTGAATTTGATTCATTGAATATCGTGTATTATGGGAGAATGATACAACTCTAGGTACCTGAAAAGGACATGCATTGTGCATATCCGTTTCATTAACACCCAAGGAACTCATGTGAAGCTTGGTTAACTCCATCTTTTTTTCAAGATCATATGTGCAACCTTTAACCCCTTCACCATATATGGACAAAAGATGATGCCACACCCAGTATAGCTTCCCTTAAATACATTGTTGCACAATGTGGACATCCATTCTTCACAACCACCATTATTTATTTTTCTTGTTTTTAGTGATTTTTTCACATACATTAACAAGGGTTTCTTGGAGTTTGTATTTTGTTGGACTAAGTTTTGGCTTGAAATTGGAATTGGAGTAGAACTCTTGTCTTGCCCCCTAGATTGTGAACTCCAAGTCTCCATGATTTCCGGTGGTTAATACACAACATACAATTGTACATTAAAAACCAAAAACAATATGACACAAATATGAAAATTATTATTATTAATTAAAATTTCTATTTAAACTTTAAAACTTATAAATTAAAATTCTTTTAAATTTCCAAAAAAAAAAATTAAACTTGTATACTTCAAAATCAACTTCTAAATTTTGAAAACATCTAAAATGAAATATTACTATTAAGTAAATGTAAATGGTATAAATTTTGAAACCAAAATAACTTACAACATAGAAGAATATGAGGGTGAGGGTGGGGCATAAATTAGAGAAAATGTAAATACGTTTTCTCTAATTTATGCGCCACCCCCACCCTCATATACCCCACCCTCATATATGAGGGTGGGGTGAGGGTGGGGGTGGCGCATATATGAGGGTGGGGGTGAGGCATAAATTAGAGAAAATGTAAATAGGGTGGGGGTGGGGCATAAATTAGAGAAAATGTAAATAGGGTGGGGGTGGGGCATAAATTAGGGTGGGGGTGGGACATATATGAGAGAAAATGTACTATGCTCCACCCCCACCCTCATAAATTAGAGAAAATGTACTATGCCCCACCCCCACCCTCATAAATTAGAGAAAATGTATTATGCCCCACCCCCACCCTCATAAATTAGAGAAAATGTAAATCCCTCATATATGAGGGTGGAGGTGGAGCATAAATTAGAGAAAATGTATTATGCCCCACCGCCACCCTCATATATTTCTCTAATTTATGCCCCACCCCCACCCTCACCCTCATATATGAGGGTGGGGGTGGGGCATAAATTAGAGAAAATGTATTATGCCCCACCCCCACCCTCATATATGAGGGTGGGGGTGGGGCACAAATTAGAGAAAATGTATTATGCCCCACCCCCACCCTCATATATGAGGGTTAGGGTGAGGGTGGGGGTGGAGCATAAATTAGAGAAAATGTATTATGCCCCACCCCCACCCTCATATATGAGGGTTATATGAGGGTGGGGGTGGAGCATAAATTAGAGAAAATGTATTATGCCCCACCCCCACCATATTAGAGAATATGAGGGTGGGGGTGGGGCATAATACATTTTCTCTAATTTATGCCCCACCCTCACCCTCACCCTCATATATTTCTCTAATTTATGAGGGTGGGGATGGGGCATAAATTAGAGAAAATGTATTATGCCGCACCCCACCCTCGTATATTTCTCTAATTTATGCCCCACCCTCACCCTCATAAATTAGAGAAAATATAAATACATTTTCTCTAATTTATGCACCACCCCCACCCTCATATACCCCCACCCTCATATATGAGGGTGGGGGGCATTAATAGAAAAACTTTATTTAAAGTTTTTCTATTAATGCGCCCCACCCACATAGAAGAATACTCAAAAAACTCATTAAAATATACTATATAATAATTAATCAAAACAACCAACCTGTGAAAGGGAAAGCTAGTACCATGAGATTCAGATTATACAGGAAATCATAGATTTAAAATTTAAGGTTGAAAATTGAACATTGAAGTGTTAAAATTTAATTAAAAATAAAATATTAAAAAATAAAAAATTCATTATAATTGTGGTTAAAATTTAACATAAGAAAACAATTAAAAATTTCATAAATTATAACAAGAAATGACTCAAACAGTGCAAGTAGATATTATCTAATATAGTAAAAGAGAATAAGTGAAGAAGAAATAGTGAAAATGTGTGATTATTGAAGAATGTAGTGTAGCCAGATCCAAATTAAAACCCAATGGAAATTATGTTATAAACCTGAGTGTAACAGTGATACGCATCATACAAGTTCATAACTGCCTTACGTCTAACGGTACAATGCATAGACACTCCAATAATTTTCCCACTGAATGGCAATGATAATCTGCATTTCAGCTTTTAAAAAAAAGAGTCGTCCCCTCTTCTGGCCTGAATATAATTGTAATTAAAAAAAATTATAATWTAGATGAAAATATTATACAATTGGTGTATMTGTATCATCCTATTATTTAAAAGCAAAAAATAATAAACCAAACAACAGGTGTATTGGTATATAATATTATCATATTATATATATTATTTTAAATACCGTAAGATAGATCCAAGCACTTAAAAAGTCAAAACTTAAATCATGTATTTTTTTTATAAAAGAGATCTCTTGGCTCTATTATGATTTAATAATTTATCATTCATATGATATATGAWTATCTCAGAAAAAAATTCAAAAGTTAAAACATTTAAACTACAACATTAATATAAAGATTTAATATAAAGATTGGGATAAAAGTAAAACATTTAAACTATAATATTAATATAAAAATTATGGGATAAAAGCCAAAAGGTAAAATATTTAAACTATAACATTAATATAAATATAAAGATTGTGGGATGGAGACCTATCTAAGATCTTCATAAAGTTGTCATTTTTTTCAATGAGAAAATTTCACAATTATATATTATATAATTTGTTTCCTTAACTAAAGGTTACAATCGCAAAATGCGAAAAATCTATTGAAATGAAGATAGCAAAACTTTCGCCTATAGTGATCTATCGACCTACAAAGGCAGAAACTTTATATGGAAAATGCGATAGAAAGTGTAAGCTACTAGATAACTGAAGAGTGAGCTATCGAAACAAAAATTTCAGAAGTATATGAGGAAATTCTGAAAACCAGACGATAATGAAATCTCCAACTTTCATATCGAAAAAGTCCTCTGGGGAAGGAGGTGAAAAAACTGATCTTAGAAAAGAGTTAAAAAGATGGAAGGGCCCTCATGTCCATCAATCCAGAGGTTGTAGGATAGGATACCCTCTTTTTTCTGGAGCGCAGTCTTTGAAAGTTGATCAGCCGATTTGTTATGCTCACGATAAATGTGATTGAAGTTGAGTTTTTTGAAAGTGCGTTGTAGACGTCAGATTTTGTCCTTCCAAGCTGAGAGGGAGATTGTTTGTAGATCATCCTTGTTGCTCAACCATTCAATGACAATTCTGGAATCCCCGAGAACCTGGAGGTCTTCGATGTGTAGTCTAGAGGCCAAGTTGTTACAAGGGAAAAACTCTCTATGGCCAAGGGTAAACCACAACAGACCGGTATGACTGTAGAAATTGACTAAATTCCAACATATGCTATACAAACTAATGTTCAAGATAAGAAAGAGGCCTACCTCGATCCAACGTTCAATGATGTCCATCGTTGAGCACTTTGACCCAAAGCTTCGTACCTGCAACAAGTTCTTAACAAACAAGCAGAGCAAGTATATAGTGATAATGTAAAAGGAGTTAGCACATCAGATAGAATAATCCATTAATAAACATTACAAACATGCCCATGGATAATAATCATATATTTTCACGATACCAATAGGACGGGAAATGAGTATTTCTATTAATAAATGATCAGCAGAAGTGAAAACATTACAGACTTTCGTGTCAGAATGGTTCGAAACCAAAAAAACAAGTTCCTTCCAATTGGGCCTCCGCCACTTCAATCCTCCACCAAAGGCAAGCTCATAGAAAAGAGACAATGAGGTTCTCTCAACAATAAGGAAAGACCTTGGGGGCTGAACACTGTGTTCAGACTTGAGGGACAAAGGGATGCAGACTCAATATGAAGTAATTTCTCCAGAGTAACTTTGCTCTCAAAGTTGAATGCTTTCTCCCCTTTCCCATAGCACGGAATTGTGCTTTTATAGTCTTCAAAATGAAACTGAAGGGCCGAGTCGGAACGTTTCCAGTATGTGGAAGGTCAAGGATCAGATATCTCCTGTTGTGACATGGAAACCCGACTCCATTTTTGTATTTTTTGGCACAAATCCCAATGTATGTGTGTTGTAGTGGAGCAACCTGCGTATATGCATGTTGTATAGCAGATAGGGCAGGTATATGTGGAAAAATATGTATTTTTGGCTCTGGATTCATCAAAAATGGATGACAAGTCTGTGTAGGGAAATGGAAAAAGGCCCTTTGTGCAAGATAGTAATGGTGAGGCAAATTTTGCTATAACACAAGTATAGAGTGGCCCAGGCACCCAAAATTTTTGCCCTAGTATTGTTGTCCAGGCCACAGTTGAAAGTCCATTTATAATAAGTGTTTTCCGTGGTTTTGATTAATCCACCAACTCCACTCTAAGAGCCATTTGAAAGTGCTACTTCATAGACCCAACCTGTAGGAGTGTCATCTAAATCAAGGTCCTTCTTTATGTATTGAAGTCTTGGATTTTTAATGTGTGCTTCCTTCCAAAAGTTATAAATTCCAAGTGTTGTATATGCTGCAGCAGTTATGGAAGGGGTCCCATTTTCAAATACAGTTTTACTCCTTTCCAGCCAAATAGTCCATCAAATTAGTGATGGGAGATGTAAAAGCTTGTGTTCCCTTTGGGCCCAAGAGTCAAAACAGTCCAAAATCTCATTCCCATCCCAAATGGATTGTAAATTTAGAGCCAAAGTGATTTTCTCCCATACCTGTCTTGTAAATATGCACTTAATAAAAATGTGATCTGTCGTTTCAGAATCAGAGAGACAGAGATGGCAAAAAATTGGTCCAGACCGACCCTTTTTTTGAGGATATCCTAGGTATTCAGTTTATTTTTTGGAGGATATCCCAGATATTCAGTTTATATGTAGTCATCAACCAGGTAAAGTGCTTGATCTTGGGTGAAATGTGCCAAGTCCAAATGTGCTTTCGCCATCCTCTGACATCTGCGTGCCCTTGTGAATTAATGATTGTTGCATATATGTTTTGAATAGTGGGAAGACCCAATTTGTTGCCCCTAGCCACTGAAGATGATCATGTGAATCTGTGTGATGTATAACCGATTGAGATAAGGAGGTACAGAATTATTCCATTCACGTGTAAGCTCAGAATTGAGGCCAAGTGTTACGTCAGTAATATATGAATCGGGTAGATAATCCGCTCTGGTAGTGTCACGGATTTGGTAAAGGTACCAACAGATTTTTATATGGAGTTGAGTAATCAGTTGTGGGGATAAAGTGGATGTATCCTCCAATCCCAGAATACCATGCCTAAGAGAAATTGAGTGCCCCGAGCCTGGGAGCCAGCTTAGCCATCGGGTGAGAAGATGCTTTGATTTTGTGATGTTCCTCCAAAAAAATGAAGTTGATCTGGTAGTAGTCAACTCTGATAAGAGTCAGTTATTGATTGTATGATGACAGAGATATTTATCAAAAATAACAATGTGCCAAATGCCAGGGTGTTTTAGCACACGCCAGAGTGAGTTTGTGGCAAGCGCTTGACTAAAATGGAAGAGATTTCGGATTCCCAACTTTCAACACATAATGGAATAGTTTAATATACAGAGATAAATTTCATAAAGTCGCCACTTAGTTTAATTATCAACACATAATGGAATAGTTTAATATACAGAGAAGGCAAAAGTAAATTGCGCTAGCTCGCGTTATGCATAATTCTATAGCGATCATGACAAGAGCAAAGGAGACTCAATAAACTAAATCAAAACTTCTATCTTAATATTTGTGGTGTTAAATCTCTATATATTTGTGATGTTGAATCTCCAAATTGGTGTCATTTTGTATTGCAAGGACAGGTTGTGCACTACTTTATGGGACTGATATGTGTTGGTTTGATTAAATTAGGATTAACTGCAGCCAAGATCTTTCTTAATTTGTTGCAAGGGTTTCTGAAAATTAATAAAGACCTCATAATTTAGTGAGCAATAGATTATCTATTAAATTTAGAAAACCTATTAAATATTAAATATGTAAGTTGCAGATTTCTAAATTCGAAATAAATATACAATACTATTATTAATTATGAGATTCTAAGAGTAAAATCTTTTCAATAGATTAGGTATATAATTATTTATTTTATCTTTGTAATTATCCTAAATAGCATTGATGCAATTTTGCAAATGTCTTTTTAGATAACAACTTTTAATTTCACATAAATAAAAAACCATTGAAAAGGAAATTGTAACACCTCAGTGATTTTGTTGAGTACACGCTCTCTTTCCATGAGCCAAGACAACGAGTTGGATGAGTTAGAGGGAACTCAGATTCTTTATAGGCAAGTTCGGATCTTCGGGCATTTTCGTGTTGAAGATGACTTGCCAAGACTTGACTTGCCATGGAGGGTGATGACCGAAGTGGCGAGTTGGATGGGTGTCCCATGGTGGACATAGGCACACTCACCAAAACACGGAAGGTTTAATGATAGTGCTCTGGTAACAAGAGTGCCCAACCAACCGAATGATGGAATGAAAGATTGTGGAAGCTCCACACCTTGGGCACCCGGGGCGCACACTAAGGGGAGTGGACCAAATGACTAAGGGAAATAAATGTCGAGTAGCTTAGACACCTTGGGAGATCACCATGTCGAGGGGAGTTGGACCGAGCGAAATGTGCGACGGATGTGGATCAAGGAAGACTTGCACCGGATGCCAAAGCCAAGTGATTGGCCAAACGAACAGACATGAAGTAAACTTGGGCGCCAAAACCCGAAAAAGGAAAAGTCGACCAAGTAGCGAAGGGCGCACTTGGGTGAGTCAGTTAAATCGCCCAAGGTAAGCACGCCCCGTGGCAAGGTCAGATCAAGCAAATGAAAGGTCGTGTCTCATTGTTTTGAAAGGACGCACCTGTTGGACGTCCATATAAGCCAAAGGGAGGACACAATTTCAAACGACAAGGAGTCAAATGAAAAGGAGATAAGTCGAACTGAGGCAAGTATGAATTGAACTAAAGGGGATAAGAAAGTCTGGCAGAACTACATGTATCTCGGTTATGAAGCACAAGGGAGAAGTAGATCATTTTTTCTTGTAGTTGAGGTAACAATAAAGGGCACACAAGGAGGTAGTTCACCAAAGGGAGTTGTATTGTTTTCATTCAAGTTTGTGTGTAATTGAACAAAATCTCTTCTTGTATTAACTTTCTTGTGTGGCACAAGAATTAGCTTGGTACATTGTTGTTTTGTTCATAAAGAATCTTTTCGGTGTTAGGCCGGTTTGGTCGCCCACATTCATGTTCTATTTGCACTGTGTATGGATGCATCTATTTATTATTGTATAAGTTCATTATAAGAAACGTACACATAACTTAAGTAAACAAATGGAATTAAGTGAAGGCATAGCCTGGGTTGAGTAATTTGGTGTGGTCTTGTCGTTGAACGAAAGACTTTTGTGTCTCCCAATGACTATGAGCGTTGGGTGTTTCTATCGCCCAACCACAAGCTCGTCAGCCCCATGACAGTTGATATTAGAGCTCATTTGGACGCCCTACTCAAGCAGCAGCAGCAGCAACGAAGTTTGAGTTCGGTGACAGTTTGGTTTTTTGGGCATTTTGTCATTCGAATGGATCGATGGAGACAATCGTGATAGTGGAAAAAGACAGGGAATGAAGATACAAGGTTCGGTTGAAAATATTTGGGTGAAGAGTCACCGAAACGATGGAAAGAAAGGTGATTCATGGGCTTGGTGCCGATCAATAGCCCAAGGAAAGTTCACCGAGCAAAAGACAAGTGGCAGATGAAACTGTTGATAGATGTTGAAGAGAAGAGATCAAGTCTTGAAGTGGAATGGCCAATGGACATGAAGGCAGGCTCATCCGCGAATGAGTCTATGCTCGATCGCACTCTCTTCATGGTTCAGCCAGATATTTTCATGGACATATGATCCATTGTATGTGATATTTGTCAACGAAACCACTTCACCAAGTATTGTCAAAAGAACGAAAGGGAGATAAAAGTAGGTTGGACAAGTCCAACCAAGGTTGAGTTGGATTTGAAGCAGGGCTTGCTCCCATCGCAGACTTTGGCAAGAATAGAGAAACGGTTGAATGTTTGTCATCTAGTGTATCCATGGAGGGGGACGCTCGGTGCAAAACAGGTGATATGAAAGTTGGTACAATAGAAGCGCATCATTCAGAAGACCCAAACGATGCAAAAATTCTTTGTGGAATGAACCATGGTGCAAATGGTTGTCCAGAAGAAACGAATCCAAGTTGCTTGGTCCAACAAAACGAAGCTCTGCTTGGAACAAACAAAAGGGAGACCAAAGTTTCGATGGAAATGGCCCAGAGTCAGCACCCTTCAAATGAAGCATTGAAGGCATTGAGTGCACTTATGAATTCCATGGGAGACAGAGAAGAGAGTGGAAACACTCTGCAAAATCAAGACGAGGTAGGTATTCATTTTGTGAATGCAACGATAGTTGGACGAAAGGTTGCAATACTCATTGGCACTAGCCCAACACACAGTTTCATTTGAGAAAGGACTGCGAAGTCACTTCATTGTGAAACGAAGGCTGGCACAAGTCAGTATAAGGCGGTTAACTATGTGAGGAAGCAAGTGACATGATTTATTCATTTAGCACCTATGAGAATTGGAGATTAGTTTGGAAACTTGGATCTGGTGGTTGTTCGGTTAGATGATCATGCATTGATCTTGGGACAAGACTTCTTCTGAGCCACCTAAGCAGTACCCATGATTTCTTAAAATCACTTGGTATTTTTGGATGAAGTTGGAGTATCAAGTGTTCCTATGACAAGAAAGAGAAAACTTGGGTGGAAGTTGATGATTTCTGTGATTAGGATGATAGAGGAGGCTAGGGAAGTGGACCCTCCCCTTCATGTGATGCAACAATTAGAGAAATAATCGCACAAGGTTGTTTTGAATAGCATGGGTGAAAAGAAATAAGGATTGGAAAGTATAGAGAATTCAATGAAGTTCATCTTTGGAAATATGGGTTTAAGGTAGGCTCAAGAGACATCGCAAGATGGAAACGCTGCAGAAACCATTGCCCCTCTAGTGAAGAAACATGATCCATGCATTCAATCGACGACATCAGAAGATAACAAGTGTTGTGGAAGATAGTTTGTATCCTCACTTAGGGCATTTGAACCAAGGGAAAGAGCTGAGAAAGGTGCAAAGACAACTGACAGTTAAGCAGAAGAAGTGGGCATAGAAGACCTAGACCTTGCAACAATTGTTAATTTTTTCAACAAGGCCATGGGGATTTATGACTTTCGGTTAACAACGAAATGACTTAAGAAGTTGGGTTGTTCACCAAATAAAATCAGGATGACCTTGAGGTATCTGTGAAATGAGCATAAGTCATACTTCTTGTTTTCTCGTAGCCTGGGAGGTGACTGTTAGGCTTATGTCATGTACTAAACCAAGAAGGAAATGGGTGCATTGACATGAGGAGGCAATGCGACCCTGAGTGCAATGGAAGTGGCACAAAACAACGAGGAGTTTGGTAGTTGGAAGAAGACGTGAAGACATGAACATATCCAAAAATGATTGGTTTGGACGTGACGAAACACATTTTCATGGATTCAGCATGACGGTTGGACTAGGTAGCCAACTAGTTCAAGGCATGGGGGATATCAATGTGCGGAGGCATGGATAGGTTGATCAGAGTATGGACGTGCAGTATGTCGCAGAGGATCCAATTGCTAGACAAGGGTCACTTCATGCAAACAAACATCATTGGTGATCACAGTAAAGGAAGCATGTTAGGATTTTCACAATGACAATAAATTTAAGTGGGAGAGGGTGTAACACCTCAACATTTTTTTCAAGCACGCACTCTCCTTCCACGAGCCAAGATGACAAGTTGGGAAATTTAGAGGGTGCTCAGACTCTTTATAGGCGAGTTGGTATCTTCAGGCACTGTCGTGTCGAATATGACTTGCCCAAACTTGACTTGTGACAGAGGGCGATGATCGAAGTGGAGAGTTGGATGGATGTCCCATGGTGGACATGGGCGCCCTCACCAAAAGATGGAAGGTTTCATGATGAGCACTCTGGCAACAAGAGCACCCGACTAACCGAACGGTGGAACAAAATTTTGCGGAAGTTCCATGCCTTGGGCGTGCACATGCTAAGGGGAGCATACCAAACGACGAAGGGAAATGGACATCAACCAGCTTGGACGCCTTAGGTCCTCGTCGCGCCAAGGGGAGTTGGACCTAGTGAAACGTGTGATAGATGCAGACCAAGGAATACTTGCACCGAACGCCAAAGTCAAGCGATTGGCCAAACGAACAGACGTGAAGTAAACTTGGGTGCCAAAAATCAAAAATGGAAAAGTTGACCAAGTAGCAAAGGGCACACTTGGGTGAGTCGGTCGACTCACCTAAGGGATGCGCGCTTGGCGGTAAGGTCGGCTCAAACAAACGAAAGGTCGCATCTCATTGTGGTAAAAGGATGTTCCCGTTCGACATCCATATAAGCCAAAGGGAGGACACCATTTCAAACGACAAGGAGTCATATGAAAAGGAGATAAGTCGAACTGGGGCAACTCTAAAAGAAGCTAAAGGGGACAGGCAAGTCTAGCATAACCATAGGTATCTTGGTTATGAAGAACAAGGGAGAAGTAGACCATTTGTCCTTGTAGTTGAGGTAACAAAGAAGGGCGCACAAGGAGGCAGTTCACCAAAGGGAGTTGTATTGTTTTCGTTCAAGGTTTTGTGTAAATGAGAGAAAGCTCCTCTTGTATAAACTTTCTTGTTGTTGAATTTTCATAAGAGATTATATTATATGAGATAATATTGTATATGAATATGTATTATTACAATGATGAGTGTTCCATATATATAGAACATATGGCGACCATCCATGAAAGGATGCATCCCCTAGATAATAAATATATATGGAACACCCATCATAAATAACTATTTATGATATATATTTATACCTTATATAAATATATTATTACATTAATAATATTGTTTAATAATTAATAATCACATTATTATTTATTAATCTCGAAGAATGTCTTCCCGATGTTGTCCAAACATTAACACTTCCTCTCAACGAGGGAGACATTCTGCACCTTAAGCACCTCAAGTCCATAATATTGCACCTGGGCCATTCTCCTCAATCAAATTAGCATGACCACTATGGAGAATGTCTGCCTGAAGCTTCTAACTGCAACACTCCCTCTCAGTGAGGGAGACATTCTACATTATCTCGATATTACCTTTGAATATTACCTGTGGGTATCTCTCAAATAGCTCCAACATGTCACTGTGATATTCATTAATTTGCAATACATATGTACCTCAACATGTGTACCTTCGGTCTCAGTGCCAACCCTTTTTCATTCTGGATGAGATCCACCTGTCTCAGTGCCAGCCCTTTTTCTTGTTAGATGAGAACACTCATTGCCAACCCTTTTTCATGATGGATGAGTTCCACCAGTCTTAGTTCCAACCCTTTTTCATGTTGGATGAGAACACTCAATGCCAACCCTTTTTCATGTTCGATGAGTTCCACCTATCTCAATGCCATCCCTTTGTCATGCTAAATGAGAACACTCGGTGTCGACCCTTTTTCATGTTGGATGAGTTCCACCTGTCTCAATGCCATCCCTTTTTCATGTTGGATGAGAACACTCAGTGCCAGCCCTTTTTCATGTTGGATGAGAACACTCAGTGCCAGCCCTTTTTCATGTTGGATGAGTTCCACCTGTCTCGGTGCCAGCCCTTTTTCATGTTGGATGAGAACACTCAATTCCATCCCTTTTTCATGTTGGATGAGAACACTCAGTTCCAGCCTTTTTTCATGCTGGATGAGTCCCACATGTCTTAGTGTCGGCCCTTTTTCATGTTGGATTAGAACACTTTCTCTGAAGAGGGACCATGCCAAGCTTGTCCCTGAAGTACTCAAATTTCATCCTCGACGGTGACCTGGTCAGTCCGTCTGCAACCTGCTCCTCGGTAATCATGCACTAGAGCCCCAATGCTCCCCTCTGCACCATATCTCTGATATAGTGATATTTTATCTCGATATGCTTTGACCTGTCATGGAACACTAGATTCTTTGACAATTTCATGCAACTTTGGTTGTCACACCAAATGTAGGTCGCCTCCAGTTTGAGACCAAATAACCCAGACAACAACTTCTGAAGCCACACTGCTTCTCTACATGTTGCACATGCTACCACATATTCATCCTCAGTCGTACTGAGTGCTACACATTATTGATCCCTTCTCAACCATGATATCAGAGTGGTCCCATATTGAAACAACATCCGAAAGTACTCTTTTGATCTAATGCACTCCCTACCAAGTCAGAGTCTTTATGCTCCCTCTAAAGCTTGACTCCCTCTGAGGCTATATAGTCTTCGGAGTCATCTTCTCCCTTTTCATGTGCAGCCCTCCTCTTCTTCGTCATTACATGGATGTGCACAACTCTATGTCTAGATAGTCTTGCTTCATGTGACCATCATTATCGCTCCTTCTCAGAGCTATTACCTATGACAGTGACCCCAAAAATGATATGTCTTCTACTATGACCAACACACATCCATCATATACTCAATGTCATTCGACTACCAGCACACATCCATCATATACTCGATGTCATACAACTAACCATGTTGATTTTCTAGTGTTAAATTAGACAAGCACAATTTTTCACAAGTGGTAATTGCTTCCAATAAAATACGATATTACTTTAGTAAATTCTAGAACATCACAAAGTAATTATACTCAGAAAATTTCAACTACTTAGAAACTTCGGTCTCTTCCTTAGATCACTTCCCACATGTGAGAGAGAAAAAATATGTGTGGCTATTATTGTGTCTTTCAAGTGTCTTTTTATAGTAATATTAATTGATCCAAAGAGACACGTCTCTTTGAAAATTAAGTTTAAAATTTAATTATTTTTCTTTCTTATAAATAGTTGGAGAATACCTCATGTCTCCATAATTCATGTGATTCTTTGCATATACATAGGTAGAAGTAAATATGCAGTACATTCATCATATTTAGGTAATTAAACATTTTTACTAGAAATTACTGCCCACCATATTTATGGAATTCTTTCTATAATTTAGGTAGGAGTAAAAAGTAAATATGTTGTACATACATATTGTAACAACCCCATAAATTTAACACTCCCAACACTTTACTCTACTCTCATTTTCATGGGCCCTCCCGTGAAGGAGTCAAGCCCCGTCTCGCTCTGATACCTTGTTGAATTTTCATAAGAGATGATATTATATGAGATAATATTGTACATGAATATGTATTATTACAATGATGAGTGCTCCATATATATAGAACATATGGTGATCATCCATGAAAGGATGCATCCCTTGGATAATAAATATATATGGAACACTCATCATAAATAACTATTTATGATATATATTTATGGTTTTGATCGGAAAAGCCACAGTATAGTCAATAGATTGTTCATAA
>ML780737.1:241216-251392 GCA_009831015.1 Picea engelmannii
AGCAATCTCACTCATCAGATATATATTTATACCTTATATAAATATATTATTACATTAATAATATTTTTTAATAATTAATAATCATATTATTAATTATTAATCTGGGAGAATGTCTTCCCGATGTTGTCCAAACATCAACACTGGTGTGGCACAAGCATTTGCTTGACACACTGTTGTTTCATTCATAAAGAAGCTTTTGGGTGTTACGTCGATTTGGTTTCCCACATTCATGTTCTGTTTGCACTGTGTATGGGTGCATCTCTTTAGTATTGTATAAGTTAAGTATAAGAAACGCACGCATAACTTAAGTAAATAAATGGAACTAAGTAAGGGTGTATCCCAGGTTGAGTAATTCAGTGTGGTCTTTTCGTCGAATGAAAGACGTTGGTGTTGCACGGTGACTTGGAGCGTTGGGTCTTTCTGCCACCCAGTCGTAGGCTCGCCAAGCCCGTCTTCTTCTACAATTCATTGTACTTGAACCAACGTTTTATTTGTTTTTAATTCAATGATCTTACTCTTAGTACACTTAACATTGTATTCCAATGACTTGATCGGTTGGATCTGGCAACATCTTGTTATAAGTATTCTTGTGGAAATATTCCAAACAACCTAGAGCTAATGATGGGTCTCTTCAATTGTTATGTTTGCAAATATTCCTATGTTAAACAACAACAATAACAAAAAACTATGAAAATGTATAAGCTTGTTCCCTAGGATAGGTTTTTATTATGGGTTGTTTGTAGCATTTAATTATGGGTATCTTGTGTAAATGGAGGTAAGAGACTGTTGTCACTAGAAGAAGCATTACTTAAGAAGTGCATTAATTATCATGGCTTACATGAACTAGAAGCATTGTGTGTATATTAATCTATGTTGGCACAATAAGCTAAATTTGCAACAGCTTTGGATGTCCTTGATGACAAGCTAGAAAAAACTATTTAGCATTGAAAATGACAAATTAAGGATCCATGGGCTGTAGGTTACAGAAGATTGCGCTCATTTCTAGAATCTGTACTTGAGATACATATAATATAGTTCAGTTCATATTTACCCTATCATGGTACAAACTTCAGTTCATTTTTTGGCTGGTGTAATAATGTGAAATGATCATTTATTTATTTACCTATTAGATATATTGTGGAAAACACCTAATACATTTCTCTCTCTTATTCAAAGTAGGGTTGCACTACTCCCAAATCAAGATACAATGTTTCGAGATTCTGATACCACTTATGAAGTGTCAGAATGCAAAAATGGCACTATGTCGTTGAAGATACAAACATAAATTGGCAATAAGTTGTTGGATTGAATGTGGATGGACCATACCTAGACAATTGAACAAAAAAAACAATGATAACGTGCAGATTTAGAATAGTAATAAAAATAGGAAATTAGGAACAAAACAACAATAATATGCATATTGTCCTCGTGGTGTAGAGCAGGTGGTGAGGGAGTGTGATGTTAAGGCACTCTGTAAGTGAAGTCATTGGTTTGAAACCTCTGGGGACACCTCAAATCCAGCCATGTTAAGGGCTGGTGCGGTCTAGGCCGGGTGTGAACCCTGAGTGATTTTGATGGCTTAGATGACCCTGGGTCGTGGCATCTTAGCCATAGGCCAATCTCGCAAGTCAGGGATATTTAGATAACAAAAAAAAACAATAATGTGCATATTAGGAATATTAATCAAAGCAGTGTCTGAATTAGGAACAAATCGTGCTAATACAAGTTAGCCCAAAATTGTGAATATGCTGACCTTTTCCAAGAAGTGCAATAAATAGAAATAACTATTAAACTAAAGAAAAACCACACAACACATGTAACACATAAATTGTTGGTTATCCCAAGAGTCAATAAAGTTGATATTGCATTATGTTCTACTGTGTGCAGTCCAACATATTGCAACTTATACAATAATTAATTAATCTATTTCCATAAATATAACTCTCGAATAATTCTGAAATAACTTTTCACAATTTTACATGTATAGACAGTCCATCAATTCCATAACAAATATAATAGTACAGTTTTATGAAATTACAACAAAATAGAACATTCTAGCAACATTATAACTTACAATTAACAATGTATATACACAACCGAGTTTCCTCTCACACATTGTATAAGAAAGCATATATATATACATGACAAAATTACTATCATCGGATGAAATTTATTTCTGAAGTTCTTGCGTCAACTTTGTCGAAGCTTTTGCATCAACTTTGTCGAAGCTGCCTTTGCGCCACTTTGTTGAAGTTTTTGTCTATTCTTGCCAATTTTTTATGGATCCACTGATTGACCTCCCTACCAACCCTTGTGGGTACTCTTATTTCCCAAGGATCCTCGAGCTACAATGGAGTTGTATGAATAATACCTCTAGGAAAACAATTAACGATGAAATCTCACAAGCTTCAAAAGGATCCCCACTTCTCTACCACCTTCAATTACCAAACTCTCAATAATATCAATCTCTAGTCACATTGTCATTATGACAACCATTCAACATTAGTGTGCAACCAAGTGTCTTTCTTCAATCTCAAGCCTTCTTTTTATAATACATGAGATTTATGCCACATGTCTCATCGATGCAAAATTATAATTTAATAAATACTTAAATTTTTAATATTTATCTTTACATGTGTCACTCACATGTACAAGAGCACGTGTATTTACCATTTAAAAATTAGAAATAGATAAATTTACCTACCTAACCTTCCTTAACTCCTAAATTTACTCTTAGGTGTTTCTTAGATCTTCTTCAAATTTCCTATTTTTGTGTTGTGTGAATAATTACATGTTTTTTTTATTAAGTATTTCTCTTTACTTTAATTTTAAACTACCTTTTTTACGCTCACAAATGTTTTTGTTATTAAGTACTTCTCTTTACTTTAATTTTAACCTACCTTTTTTTATCTCACAATTCAAATTGAGTTAGGATTCTCATTCCTAATTCTTCTCCATGGTTTGTGGGTTTGTGGTTGCTCTTTAATTTAATTTTCTTTATTAAATAATTGGTTTAAATTAATATCATGCACAAATGTATAACCTATGCCTTTGTCTTCATATTTTTATTATAATTATTGCTCTTTAATTTAATTTTCTTTATTAAATAATTGGTTTAAATTAATATCATGCACAAATGTATAACCTATGCCTTTGTCTTCATATTTTTATTATAATTAGAACTTTATCATATATAAATACTAATGATAATATATGTTATTTTAAGCTTTTTTTTCTAACTGTAATACACTATATTGTTATTTTCTCCTAAAATGAAATGCATAGCAAAATGTGTTTAGTGCATTTTTTTTTAAGTCACTTTTCAATTTATTATTTATTGGTAGTTTTTAGTAAAGATACCAAAGATGCCATGTACGTCATCCCCTTCGAGACTTACTTATCGTATTCCAAGTGTGGCATGAGTGCATGCCCTTCAAGTATCAAACTTTTGATTGATGGAGAAATGGCACTACAATGGAAACATTGTTAACCTAACTTTGTTGTTTTTATCGATAGACTAATGGTTACTTAGGGATAAGGCTTTCACCTTATTAAGCACCCCTCAGTTGATCCTTGTGGGTGATTGAATCTGTGGCCTAATAATATTAATATTATTCAATCACTTAATAATATTTTTGTATTATATACAAACTGAAGGTTTTAGAAATTAAGCAAAATATATTCCATGTGTTGATTTCCAAATAATTAAGTGAACACCCATATCGTTAAGTGGCAGATATTGCATGTCATAGATTTCCTAGATGTTCATATTTTGATTTCAGACATCTGCTCTTAATAAATGTAAGAGTCGTCGATTAGATTAATTACTCGCCCTTTTACACAGAGATAAGGTTTCATTTAGTTAACAGTTGAGAGCGTGCAGATGCCAAATCTATATGAGACAAAGTATATGATAACCCTACTTATTTTTTGTCTTTTGTTCTAAGCAAATTGTGCTAAGAATTCACTTCAACTTTGCATATCAAGAATAGTGCTTGCTCTCATACACAATTGAAGATAACTAACTACTTAATTAATTCACTTCAACTTTGCATATCAAGAATAGTGCTTGCTCTCATACACAATTGAAGATAACTAACTACTTAATTTAGGAATCCTTAGTGAATAGGTGGATACCACCTAGGTGAATTCAGTTTGATGAGTGGTAAATGCATCGTTGGGCACAATTCTTTCACAAAAATTATTCTCGTTGAGGAATCCAAGCGGACACCTCAAGTCTACTAGCATCATAACAAATGATCTATATGCCTGATTTAAACATTAATTTGAAGAATAAGTCCATACTAAATTAAGGATTGTTTAATTAAAATTTTAAATTATCTTACCTTTCATGCAATTAATAGAATATAAGGATTGTGGGATGCTGACATATCTAAGATCCTTGGAAAAAATTTGTAACCACTTAGGTTAATTATCAACGTAGAATGGAATATATTAATATATCAGCGTAGATTCATCTTAAATATGGATCTATCATGCGCTGAGGGGGATCAAATCCTTTGAGGTGCAATCCTCCTTTTAGAGTGAAAAAATTGAGGAACGATTTGCACCTCGAGGGATTTGATCCCTTTCCGTGCATGATAGATCTAGATTTAAGATGGTTCTACGATGGTTCCAATCGCGTGCAAGAACGTGAAATTTTTAGATGATAATCTTTATTTATATGTATATGTTTAAGATGAAGTTGATACTTTGGAATTTACATAATTATGAATCCAAATAATAACAAAGTAACAATGTTTAGTGATGAATATACTAAATAATAACAAAGTAACAATGTTTAGTGATGAATATACTAAATAATAACAAAATGGAATTGTTAAGATGGATCTATTATAATCAAATAGTCTATGAAATCATCTAAGAAGGCAAAAGTAAATTGCACTAGCTCATGATGCACATAATTCTATAGTGATTATGACAAGAGCGAAGAGCATTGAATAAACCAAATCAAAACTTCTATTTTGAGATCATTGGATCTATATATATTTGTGGTGCTCAATCTCCAAATTGGTGTCATTTTGTATTGTGGAGACAGGTTGAGCACTACTCTATGAGACTTATATGTGTTGGTTATATCAACTCTCATACACAATTGAAGATAACTAACTACTTAATTTAGGAATCCTTAGTGAATAGGTGGATACCACCTAGGTGAATTCAATTTGATGAGTGTTAAATGCATCGTTGGGAACAACTCTTTCACAAAAATTCTTCTCGTTGATGAATCCAAGCGGACACCTCAAGTCTACTAGCATCATAACAAATGACCTCTATGCATGATTTAAACATTAATTTGAAGAAAAAGTTCATACTAAATTAAGGATTATTTAATTAAAATTTTAAATTATCTTACCTTTCATGCAATTAATAACATATAAGGATTGTGGGATACTGGCATATCTAAGATCCTTGGAAAAAAATTGTAACCACTTAGGTTAATTATCAACGTAGAATGGAATATATTAATATATCAGTGTAGATCCATCTTAAATATGGATCTATCATGCGTTGAGGGGGATCAAATCCTCTGAGGTGCAAACCTTCTTTTAGAGTGAAAATCTCGAGGAACGATTTTCACCTCGAGGGATTTGATCCCTCTCCGTGCATGATAGATCTAGATTTAAGATGGATCTACGATGGTTCCAATCGCGTGCAAGAACATGAAATTTTTAGATGATAATCTTTATTTATATGTATATGTTTAAGATGAAGTTGATACTTTGGAATTTACATAATTCTAAATCCAAATAATAACAAAGTAACAATGTTTAGTGATGAATATCTTAAATAATAACAAAATGGAATTGTTAAGATGGATCTATTATAATCAAATAATCTAAGAAGGCAAAAGTAAATTGCACTAGCTCATGATGCACATAATTCTATAGTGATTATGACAAGAGCGAAGAGCATTCAATAAACTAAATCAAAACTTATATTTTAAGATCATTGGATCTCTATATATTTGTGGTGCTCAATCTCCAAATTGGTGTCATTTTGTATTGTGGAGACAGGTTGAGCACTACTCTATGAGACTTATATGTGTTGAGCACTACTCTATTAGACTTATATGTGTTAGGCACTACTTTATGAGACTTATATTGTGAGTAATAGATTATCTATTAAATTTAGAGAACCTATATTGAATATGTAAATTGTAGGATTTGTAAATTAGGAATAATAAATATACACTAATATTATTAATTATGAATGTTGTTATAATTAATAGAATCAACATCAGGTTCTGGGAGTTAAATCTTTTCAATAGATTAGGTATATAATTTTTTATATTAACTCTATAATTATCATAAACAATATTAATCCAATTTTGCAAATATCCTTTTAGATAACAATCTTTAATTGCACATATATAAATAAATAAGCATTGAAAGGGAAACCCTTCCTCTGCAATTCATCATACTCGAACCAGTGCTTTATTTTTTTTTAAATCAATGACCCTACTCTTAGTACACTTAACATTGTGTTCCAAGAACTCGATCAATCAAATCTAGCAACATCTTGTTATGAGTATGCTTGTAGAAACATTCCAAACAACCCATAGCTAATGATGGGTCTCTTCAACTATTATGTTCGTGAATATTCCTATGCTCAACAACAACAAACAACTATGAAAATGTATAAGCTTGTTCCCTAGGAGAGGTTTTTATTGTGGGTTGTTTGTATCATTCAATTACAGGTATCTTGTGGAAAAGGAGGTGAGAGATCGTTGTCACTAGCAGAAGATTTAATTAAGAAGCGCATTAATTCCCATGACTTACATGAACTAGAATCCTTATGTGTATATTAATCTGTGTTGGAACAATAAGCTAAATTTACAACAGCTTTGGATGTGCTTCATGGCAAGCTAGGCAAACTCTTTAGCATTGAAAATGACAAATTAAGGGTCTAGGGATTGTAGGTTACATAAGACTTCCCTAATTTCTAGAACATGTTTCCCAAATACATATTAGACAGTTCAATTCATACTTACCATGTCACGATACAAGCCTCGGTTTATTTTATGGCTAGTGTAACAATGTGAAATGGTTGTTTTTTTTTTTGTTTTTTGTTTTAGATATAGTATGGAAAACACCTCATACATTTTCCTCTCGTATTCAAAGGACGACTACACTGCTCCTAAATTAGGATACAATGTTTCCAGAATCTAATACCACTTGTAATGTGTCAGAATGAAAAAATGGCATTGTATTGTTGAAGATACAAACATAAACTAGCAATAAGTTGTTGGATTGAATGTGGATAGACCATACTTGAACAATTTAACAACAAAACCAATGATAACGTGCAAATTTTAAATAGTAATAAAAACATAAAATTAGGAACAAAACAACAATAATATGCATAGAGGAATATTAATCAGAATAGTGTGTGAAATAGGAACAAGCGGTGCTAATACAAGCTAGCTCAAAATTGTGCATATGTTCACCTATTCCAAGAAGTGAAATAAATGGAAATAACTATTAAACCATAGAAGAATTGCACAACACATGTAACACAAAGATCGTCGGTTGTCCAAAAAGTCAATAAAGTTGATATTGCATTGTGTTCCACTATGTGCAGTCCAACATATTGCAACTTATACAATAATTAATTAATCTATTTCCATAAATATAACTCTCAAATAATTATGAAATAAGATTTCACAATTTTACAAGTATAGACAGTACATTGATTCCATAACAAATATAATATTATAGTTTTACGAAATTACAACAAAATAGAATACTCCAGCAACGTTATAAATTACAATTAACAATGACACAAACACATGACAACATTATTGTCATCAGATGAAATTTATTGTCGAAGTTCTTGTGTCATCTTTGCTGAAGCTCTTGCATCAGCTTTGTTGAAGCTCTTGTGCCAACTTTGTCGAAGCTCTTGTGTCACTTTGTTGAAGTCTTTGTGTATGCTTGCCAATTTTTTATGGATCCACTAATTGACATCCCCACCAACTCATGTGGGTACTCTTCTTCCCCAAGGACCCCGGAGCTACAATGGGGTTGTATTAAAAATACCTTAGAAAAACAATTAAAGATGGAAGCTTGTGAGTTTCAAAAGATCCCCACTTCTCTACCACCTTCAATTACCAAACTCTCAATAATATCAATCACTAGTCAAATTGTCATCACGACAACCATTCAACATTAAGGTGCAACCAAGTCTCTTTCTTCAATCTCAAGCCCTCTTTTTATAATACATGAGACTTATGCCACATCTTCCACCCATGCAAAATTATAATTTACTAAATACTTAAATGTTTAATATTTATCTTTACATGTGTCACTCACGTCCACAAGGGCACTTGTATTTACCATTTAAAAATTAAAAATAAATAAATTTACTCACCTAAACTTCCTTAACTCCTATGTGTTTCCTAGATCTTCTTCAAGTTTCCTATTTTTGTGTTGCGTGAGTAGTTACATGCTTTTGTTATTGAGTACTTCTCTTTACATTAATTTTAGGCTACCTTTCTTTTAATTCACAATTCAAATTGAGTTAGGATTTCATTCCTAATTCTTCTCCATGGTTTGTGGTTGCTCTTGAATTGAATTTTCTCTAATAAATAATTGGTTTAAATTAATAGCATGCACAACTTCATAACCTATGCCTTCATCTTAATATTTATATTTCAATTAGAACTTTATTATATATAAATGCTAACGATAATTATGTTATTTTAGGCTATTAAATTAATTTATTTTTCTAATTAAAATACACTATATTGTTATTCTCTCCTAAAATGAAATGCATAGTAAAATGTTTTTTGTGCATTTTTTCAATCACTTTTCAATTTATTATTCATTGACGATTTTTAATAAAGATACCAAATATTCCATGTACGTCATGCCCTTTAGGACTTACTTATCATATTCCAAGGGTGCCATGAGTGCATCCCCTTCAAGTATCCAACTTTTGGTTGATGGAGAAATGGTGCTACAATGGAGACATTGTTAACTCAACTTCGTTGTCTTTATTGAGAGACTAATGGTTACTAAGAAATAAGTCTTTTACAGGGTGGTAGGTGTGGGAGGGGTGTTGTGTGGACCTGGAGGAAACAAGGAATCCAACTTTACATGGAGTATTGGTATTTCCTATAATAACCAAGTAGAAGCATACGCCTTGTTACAAGGTTTGATTTTGGCAAAGGATCAAGGCATTACAAAACTTATAGTCATTGGGGATTCCAAATTGATAATAAAATATGCAAGGTTCAACTCTCTCCTGAGAAATATAAATATTCAAGCCATTTTTCACAAAATTCAGATCTTTTGTAGAATCAAATTCTTCCATGTGCTAAGATCCAATAATCAGGAGGTCGATAAACAAGTCAATTAGGGCATCAAATTAGAAGTAGGGGTTCTCGGTAAACAGGTCTCAATCCCTCAAAGCAATGCCATGAGGTTTCAAATTCAATTAATAAGTATGAAAAGGGGAGGGCCTTTGCACCTCTCCCCTAAGGAGGGCTTAGAACCCAAAGGTTCACGAAGCCTCAAAGAAGTTTATAAAAGGTGGGGACCCTCTCCCTTCCAAGATCCCAAGTCCTCACCCAAGGTCATACGAATCATAATAAAAGTGGGGAGTTGTCATCGTATCGACCCAAGTACATTGATGCATGGGTGCCGTGTGCACACACGAACTCTACATAACTACCCCCAACATGAGCAGTCATATCTCCCGCTTTAGATCTCACTTCTTTTTCAATGTGGGATGGATATGGGCGTCGTTCGATTATATGTGGCTTCCATCAATGATGTTAAAAGGTGGAGGGAAAGTGAAGGTCATGCATCTCTCATGTGGTGGAATTCGTATCCTAGACATGGATCCTCAATTCATCTCGGCTCGTTTGTTTTGAGGGAAATTTCTCAAGTCTTCTCCTCTCTCGGGTTTATCTGTGAGCCTAGGTGGTCATATCAAGCAATGGATATCAGGAATTTGGGGTGCTAGGAAAGGAAGGTGGAGTAGCTAGAAGAGGAGCTTGCATACACCCGCAACATGATGTTCTCTCTACAAATTCATTATAATGGACTTTCAACTCAAGTACTCATAGTATTGGAAGAATTAGTCCAATAGAGACAAAGCATCCTTCATCTCCAAGATGAATGTTTAGCACCCAAACAACAATTGGAG
>ML780737.1:251442-291620 GCA_009831015.1 Picea engelmannii
TCCCCCCCCCCCCCCCTCTTTTTGTTAAAAAAATAAAATAAAATCGAGTTTTCACCTTATTATGCACCCCTCAGCTGACCCTCGTGGGTGACCAAATATGTGGCCTACCATCATGGAAACATGTAACCTCTAAGTAAAAGTGTCATATACTTTTCAACTTAGGCCATGGAATGAGTGCTAGTAGGTAGAAATAAGGATGTTGATCCACCTCACCTGATGGTACCCGATATACCTCCATACAACCCCATTACCCATGTGTGGATCGATCGACAGTCATGTTTCCCATGCATGCATTCACTATATCATTTCATTAGTAATTTCATAATTCATATCAAATTTACAAGACATATTCACAAAACAGTTATTGTATCCTGACTCAATCTGAAGTCCAATAACTTGTCGACAAATTTTCACGTCCATGTGCTCTTATAGTTTTTTGTCTCACTAGGCAAACTATTAGTAATATATGTAATTCAATAGGTTCATATCTCATTTAAAATCATCAAGAGAATAAAATCATTATCATTCAAATCATCAAATTAATGTGGAACTGATTCATCTAGAAATTATATTAATTAATAATTTAGTCATTCAATCATCATCATATTCACTTAAACATAAATAAAGATCCAAGTTTCAGTTTCATAATAAAATCCATACAATGGAGTCATTTGTAAACAAATTCCTTCAAATAACAAGCATGGTCTGTCATTGTAATCGAACAAAATGAGGCTTTACATACAACCCCTCATAAAACAAACTTTGTCCTGAAGTTTCAAAATAAATAAGGAAACGGTTGATGCATCTCAATTATGTCCTCACAAGTAGAAAAATTGGGACTATAGCTATCCCATTGGACCTTTACCTGATCTACCAATTTTCATCGAAGCTATCGAGTGCACCAATGTAGTGCCCCACTTTATCTACTTATTATGACAGACTTGACTTGTTATTTGAGGGAATTTGTGTACAAATGACCTCATTATTGACTATTATTATGATGATGAAACTTGAATTTTAATTATGATTGACTAAATTTGATGATGATTAAATGTTTTAATTATAATTCAAATGATTTTTAGATGAAACAGTTAGGCATTAATATAATGAATTTAATGATCATGATTTTACTTAGTTGACAATTTTAGATGAGTATGGACATAATAAACTGCAAATATTACTAATAGTTTGCCTAGTGTGAGAGGAAACTATAAGAGCACATTACATGGAATTTGGTCGAAAAATTTTGGACTCTAGATTGAGTCAGGAAACAATAAATATTTTTTGAATATGTCTTGTATATTTGATGTGAATTATGAAATTAGTAATGAAATGATGTAGTAAATGCAGACATAAAGAACATGCTTGTCAATCAATCCACACATGGGTAATGGAGTTGTATGGAGGTATAACAAATACCATCAGGAGAGGTGGAGAAACATCTATGTTTCCAGCTACAACCACTCCTCACGTGGCCTGAGTTGAAAAGTCTAGGACACGTTTACTCAGAGGTTGCATGTTGTTGTGACAACATGCCATGGATTTAGTCACTCATGAGGATCATCTATGGGGTGCACAATAAGGTGAAATCATTATGCCGCAATAACCATTAGTTTATCAATAAGGGAAACAAATTTGGGTTAGTAGTGTCTCCATTATTGCTCCATTTCCCATCAATCAAAAGTCGAACACTTGAAGGACATGCATATTGGAGATATTACATACCCACCTGGTATTTATTTTCCTAAGTTCATTTGTATATGTTTAGGGAGCCCCTTGGTCTGAGATATCCTCCCCTATATGAGAATATTCTTCACTAGATGCGGACACCACATCCTCTTCAGACATTACTTCGTTGTGCTTCAGTTAGACTAGTGGAGTCAAGTCTCGCACAACCAACTTGTTATTATCACCAAGTGTTGCATGTTCACCTTGGAGGGTGTACTCACCTTGGGATCATCATCAGCAGAACGCACTTCACATGCATGAGGCTAGGAGAGTTCCACATATGTGCATGCATGAGATTCTCTCCAGTCCACTTTTGTGAGCCAGTTAATTGATTATTGCATGGCCATTTAACTAGGACTAGGTGGCAGTTCTCTTGTTTCTGTTAGTGTGTGTCCACATCTCTCTAGATCACTACTATGACGCATTACTTCAGCCATGTAGAGTATATTACATGTATTTTTCTATTCTCTCATTTGGTAAATACAATTCTTTCATTCTTTCTTGAATCCTTCTCTCAAATTTACAAGTTTGTTGTTCATTGTTTCTAGATATATTTTGTGTGCATGTTTCACTACAAGTTCACATGGTATTAGAATGCACAGGTGCTAGAAAGAAGGCACACAAACTAAATATTGCAATACAAAATATTGAAGAAATCACAAAGAATGGAAATTATGTTGTCATCAATTCTGATGCCATACAACTACTTCAATTGGAAGCCAAAGATTTTACTTCAACTCAAAAGTAGAGGCTTATATTGATTAACTATGGAAATAGAAACTAAACTTACATTTTCCATTCAGAAAACCAAATACTTCAACCGCATGGATCAGGCCTTCTACCTCCTTTTCTTATCTATATCTCCCGAATTGTTATTTCATGTTGAATCATCCACAACTCCAAACAATGTTTCGACTACTCTGGAGGCACTCTTTGCAAAATAGGATGATATGTGTGGCCACTTTCTTGAGAATGAGTTAAACTCATTAATTCAAAGCAATTTCAAGAACATCCAAACATTTTCATGAAGTTCAAAGGATGCGGGATTGATAAATCAAAGCAAGAAAATCAATTGATTCTTGTTATTCTATCAAAGTTGGGTCCAAAATATGTCATCTTTGTCTTCACATTTCACACAATAAGGTTTACATTAGGTGCAAATTGGACAATGCCCAAATTGGATGCATTCATTGAGTCCTTGATGCATGAGAAAAGCAAGCTCAACAAGTTGGGAACACTCAAAAATTCCAAAGACCATGCACTTGTTGTGCATGAAAGCGACAAGTTAAACTCCAAATCCAATCAGAAATTAAAGGGAAAGAGGGATCGTGATCCAAGAAAGGGAAGAAACTCCAACCCTCTATTGAATCTTCCAGCTCAAAGGCATGAAAGGGAAATAAAGGGAAATCAAAGTGTGGTTATTGCAATCGTGGTTATCATCTTGACTCCACTTGCATGAAGAAAACCATTGACCTCGTGGCACAAACACTCCATCAAAACGATCTTGGAGACCGCATTCCTTAGAATGCCAACAAGAAGTTAGGAGAAAACTCACCAGAAACTCAAGGTAATGTGTATGCTTTAATTATTCTCTAGATGCATGGATCGTTGATTAAGAAGCATCACACCACATGGCAGCCACAAAAGATGTCCTTTAATCTTTAAAATCATGCATGGGTCCTCCCATTCTATTGGGAGATGACTCTCGAGTAGAAGTCTTTGGACAAGGGCGAGTAGATCTCGAAAATAAAAGTTTCAAGAATATCTTGTGCATTATGAAATTCTCCATAAATCTACTCTATGTTTACCAAATCACACATTCAGGCATAGGGAATATAGTTGAATTCACCCCTGATTATGTGACAATATACGACATGGAAGACAACTCTTAAATTGTTTTCAGTAAGGTAAATCATCAATCTAGATTGTACACATTCTCTAAATTTCTTGCAAGATCAGATTCTATAGTGCTACTAACTCATGCCAATGATGATAGTAATCTTTGGCATGAAATATTTGGCCACTTGAATTTCAGATACATGCAACAACTCAACAAACAGGGGATGGTGGAAGGGTTGTTAGACATACAATTTTCTAAAGCATTTTGTTAAGGGTGTGCTCATGGCAAGCATCTACAAGAGAAATTTGAGAAAGGGAAGGCATGGAGGGTGTCCTCTCCCTTGGAGATTGTTCACGGTGACCTCATGGGGCCATTCCCTCATCCTTCCATGAGCAGGTAAAAATATGTGTTGACTTTTATTAATGATTTCTCAAGGCACACTTGGGTGTATTTTCTCAAGAAAAAATATGAAGTGTTTGAGCATCTCAAGGATTTAAAAGCACATGCAAAGAAGCAGTATGGGAAGATGATAAATATCCTCCGCACGGATAATAGGGGGGAGTACATAAACAAGGATTTCCAACATCTTTGTCATGAAGCAAGTATTCATTTGCAACACATAGTTCCATACACTCCACAATAGAATGGGGTGGCTGAGAGGAAGAATCAGTCTCTGAAGGATACGACAAGTTGCATGTTACATGCAAAGTCCCTTCCCTCCAAATTTTGGGTTGAAACAATCAACTATGCCACATACATACAAAATCGATCTCCTCACAAATATGTGAAAGACATGACACCTTTTGAATCCTGGAGTAGCAGGAAACCATAAGTGATGTAGTTCCGCATTTTTGGATCACATGCATGGGCCCACATACCTTTAGAAAAAAGGAAGGCTTTGGAGCCTCAAATAAAATAATGCATCATTGTGGGTTATCTCGAAAGTGTTAAGGGATAGACATTAATAAATCCTTCAACAGACAAGTTGATCATTGAAAGGAGTGTTCGGTTTGAAGAAATTCCTATGCATGCATCTCAGGAACAACATGCAAAAACTTATTCGCTTCCTCTTGTACTAGATATCATAGATGATGCATCCTACCACTCAAATCAGATTTCAGATATGATTTCCAAATCTCATTTGGGAGATCATGAGCATACATGTGAAGATCCAAATCCAATCCCAAATGGACACAATCCACTCTACAAGAAGTAGTCGATCTTGTGGGTGATCTTGCAAATCCGAGGAGGACGACATCCCAATTTGAGGAGGCTCCACATTCACTTACAACCACAAAAACAATAATTCCCATGCATTTCTACACGGTTATAACATCAGACCCTCAAACATATGTAGAAGTTGAAGGGAATCATTTCTTAGAAGCAGCCCTAAACAAGGAGTACAACTCCTCATCAAGAAACAAACTTGGAACTTGGTTATGCTTCCATCAGATCACAATCTTGTCAGATGCAAGTGGCTCTACAGGATGAACAAAAGAAAAAATGGACTTGTGAGAATATACAAATCAAGATTAGTGGCCAAAGGTTTTTAGAAAGTTCATGGGATTGATTATGATGAGACATCTGCACCAGTGACAAAGATGGATTTCATTTGGTTGGTTCTCACCATTGCAGTAGCAAGGAGGTGGTAGGTTCACCAAATATATGTGAGGAATGCATTTCTTCACAGTGATTGTTAAATCCTAGGTTTGCACCTCTTCTCTTTTTTTCTCCATTAGCCCATCCATTTGTCAACCAAATTCTTGCTTAGTTTCTTTTCAATGGTGTGTTGAGTCATTTTGATATTTTCTCATCTTCCTTTTGTTTTTCATCATTTTCTTGCTCTTTGGAAGGTTACTACATGTTTTGGTTTCAATTGAATAACACACATCACCATAATTTTATCACTAGTGGGTTGCTAGCAAGTTAACCTTGGCCTTTGATGCAAAAAGACACAGATTGCAAGAATGTGCCTATTCCTACAAACAACAAAAAACGTGTTGTTTTATTGGTTTTAACGTTCATAATTTTTTTTTAAATTTAAATCAGTTGTGTTGGTGCCTCGCATGTGTGTGCATGTCCCTGGGCACTTGAGTTCATGTGAGTTACCACCAGTTTGATCATCATTGCAGAATTCATGTTAAAGTCATGTAGGTTTGCGCCTTCAATTGTTATCATCACGGGATCATGGGTAATTATCGTTGTAGGTGGTAAAGTAAATCAAATTAACACAAACATTCAGCCAAAAATTGCCACAGAGGCAATTCGAACGAGATGGTTTCTTTTCGAGATCGTTGGCAATTGAACAGAATAGAGCCACGAGGGCTCAAATTTTTTGAAGTTGCTCTAGAAATTAGAGATGCTTTCATCAGGGCAGAATGGTTTGATTTCATCTTTGATTTTGAAGGGCACCACGCTGGAGTGGCCCTGCTATTTACACAAAATTTTGATGGCTTCAGACCTAGCTCGGGGACACCACAATTCACATCACAAAGCATTTTATTGCGGTGGCCTATGCTCTCCCGGTTAGCGGGGAGAGATGGTTCAAAAAGGGAAAATTGTCGGCATAGCTCTGCAACAAATTCCTGGTGTCAGAACACCAAAACCCTGACTAGAGTCATGGTATTTCGATTATGTGGATTAAAGATGAATGGTGGGGCATCCTCACCATAGTACAAAGGTATATTACATGTGAAGGACGTTTCTCAATTGTGCATTGTTATCACCTTTGTTTCCTTATGCACTTAAGTGGTGATAAAGAATTAAACCTCCCCTTTTATTTGCTCAAAATTTTAACTAAAATGTCTTGAAGGGTCCACAACCACCCTGAATCTGCTCACATGAGTTTATATCCCCAAGGTTTTATAAAGATCTTGGTCTTCTTCGATTTGGATGAAATAGAGATGCCCTGGAAATATTTTTTATAGTCTGTAGGGTTACAGGAAGAGGAACAACAAGTTGATCGGTAGTTTGAAGAGAAAAGGGACGAGGATAACCCATAAATGAGGGTTTCCCCTGAACCTGGGTGCTCCTAAAAGGCTACCCAGCAAATGAGAACTAAGAAAGTTGCAACTAAGAAAGGGGGTACCCGATCTAAAAGGGCCAAATCAATTACTCCAGCAAAGGAAGAAACCCCTCGAAGGCAGGTAAGATCATCTGCAGCAAAGCAAAGAGAGAAGGACAACAACAAGGTTTGTTTCAGAAAGCAAGAAGAACAGGTCACCCCACTAGATCCATTGTCACCTAATCATTCTGAAGATAAGCTTGTGACCACCACCATGCAGCAAGACAAAGCTCCCAGGACAAAAACAAGGAGCAGAAGAAAACTAAACAACACAGTCTTGAGATTGTTGTTGCAGAATTTGTGCTTGTAGAAACCTTGATGAAGGAATCCCCTGAAGCCAAACAAAGTAGAAAAAGGAAAGTGAACCATGACCCTGAAATACCCAGTAAAACTAACAGAAAAACTAGGATCACCAATCAATTAAGGCTAAATTCTAAAGCATTGTTCAATCCATATTTGAAATACCATCACCCTATAGTAATTGAGGATGAAGACACTAAAGAGGACATCTATGGATTTGCAAATATGGAGGAGATGGTTTTCCACACATTGAAAAACATGATAGGTAATAAAGAAAAGTAGAAATACCATAAAGGGGAAACTTCAACGATAAAATATGCAATTGTGAAGACACAGTACCCTGCAGACTTGGATTTAGAACAAAATGCAATGGACCTTGGCCTAAATCCCGAGCAGGACTCTGATGGCATAACCCCAGATACAAAGCTATTTCTTGAGCAAGTTGTACATGACACCAAACCACAGATTAAAGAAAAAACATTAAATATGTAGGAATCTGTGAGGGAGACACATGACAAAAATTTTGAGGTAGCACCCAGATATGAGATGAGGTCAAGAAAAAACAAGTTGTCCATTGACCTTAACAAATCTTCCATAGAGGAAGAACAAGGGATAAAGGATAGAAATAAGGAACGAGTTTTGATTAAACCAAAGGTCGAAGCTGCCAGAGGTATAGATGACAGCCACCACATACAAATTTCAAAGCAACAAATTCATAGTTTACAGCAGCAGAAGCAAGATCTAGAAATGCAGCATACTAAGCTACAAAAGAAGAAGTACAAGAAGTTGCAAAAGAAGCATCAAAAAACATGTTTTTTCTTGAAAGAGATAATTGAAAAGGTCTATTTGGACAAAGGATTTGGGACTTATGCTAGTTGAGCCACCTATGTTCCAGTTTGGTCTCCAGTTGGAGTGCACATGGGCATCCATGCACAATCACCTGCCAGCTACAACTGTCAAAGGTTTTTGTTAGGAGTTGTTCTACTTCAGTGGTCAATAGTCATTATAGTTGCACATCAAGTTTTGTTGTTTTAGTTCAGGACATTGTTGCCAAGTGTAATAAGTGGTCATTTTATTTTGATATGAACCATATCTTTTGTTAAGATGGAGATAAAGGGAAGTCATGACTGATACTTCCAATTAAATAAACTTAGGTCAAAGAGATGTTTTCTAGTTGTAATGTGAAGTTGAAATTTTGTTCTAGATCCTATATAGATGGTCGAAACCCTCTTGGGACAGGGATAAATAGAAAGATTTTGGAATGTAATCAGGTTCATTTTTTCGGAGATCAAGCATCATAATTTTGGTTGGACCTTAAACTTATGATTGTAATGCTTCCTACCTGGTGAATATAAGTTTTGATGACAGTTTGTGTTTTTTGTTCTCAAATATTTGTGTGTTCTTAATCTTATCTAGATGCAAGTTGGAAATGTTTGCAATGTGTAGTTTCCTCTCCTTTCAGCTAATGTTTCAATCAACTATTTAATGCTATGCAACCCGGTTTCAGCTATTGTTTGTAGTAGATAGTTTATTGTATTACAACCTTGTTTGCATGAATTGTATCAAGATACATATTTTATATTTGGAATATTATTTCAAGACTGAAATTTCATACAGCAGGTGACATTGTATGCTTGCTTGTATTTCATTTGTTTTATTCTTCACATCCTTACTTGTTCATCAAAACACATGCCACCAGCTAAGGGGAACCTACAGTGATATTTTTTAGACAGTCCAACCAGGTTTCTACCCTTGAAAACCTACCTATCAACTGACCAACAAACCTAATTCATTAAAACCAAACCATTCCAAAACTTGAGGTGGCCTAGCTCTACCCTTTAGCAGTCAGGTGCAGACCATAGAACCAACAGTGATCTCGAAGAGGAGATCTACATGGAGTAGCTGCAATGGTACATACATAATTCTTCTCTAGTTTTCTGACTCAAGTAGTCACTCTATGGCCTCAAGCAGGCACCTAAAGCGTGGTATGCTAAAATGGATTCTTACTTACTTTCTCAAATTTTCATTTTTTGTAAATATGATCCCAATGTTTGTATTTTGAGAACTTTTAACTCTTTGTTGATAACTTCTAACTCTCAGACTCAATTATTGTTGTAGTCAACAATATTTTGCATGATAGGTTCTCAATGACCGACACGGGTCCACTACACTTCTTCCTTGATCTTGAAATCAACCAAGTTGATTCAGGAATCAAGTTGTCTCAGGAAAAGTATGCCAGAGATCTCCTGGTCAAATTCAACATGACCAATCGTAAGTCGACAGACGCAAATTTCTTATCTAGGGTAAAGCTCGAGGATGGTAGGGATAAACCATTGGTCGATAGCACCAGGTATCACCAGCTAGTGGGGAGTCTTCTTCATCTCACTCACTCTCATCCATATATCTCGTATGCAGTGGGAGAAGTTTCCAGGTACATGCAGGAGGCACATGAGTTACACTGGAAATATTCCAAGTGCATCCTTTGAAAGGTCAAAGGTACCTCCAGTTATGGGATTCATTATGCAACTGGATGTACATTAGACCTCATCAACTATACAAATTTAGATTAGGCTGGTGATAGCAAGATCACAAGTCTACCTCAAGGTATGTTCTTAAAAAGAAATCAGTTATTGCTTTGTCATCAGCAGAGGCCAAGTACATAAGTGCGTTCAACATTACTATTCAGGCCTTTGTTGGTCCAGTAAAAATAAATCAGTGATTGCTTTGTCATCAGCAGAGGCCAAGTACATAAGTGCGGTCAACATTACCATTCAGGCCATTTGGATACAAAACTTCCTTACTGAGATTGGTATCATGTTCCATCGCCCAACTGTCATCTAGTGTGACAATCATAACACACTGAAGTTTTGCAGAGATCTGGTGCAGTGACATAGAACCAAACACATTGAGATCCACATGCACTGCATCATAGATTTGATTCATTATGGGATCAACGACTTGCAGTATTGTCCCTCTTTTGAATAAAGTGTGGACATCTTCACGAAGACTTTCACTGAGCGAAAATTCCACTTTCTGCAAGACCTTCTTGGAGTGAAGGACACAATTGCCTAGCAATTATCTTTCTTTTTCATCATTGTATTTTGAGGGGGTGGTTTCCTATGATGTTTTCCCTCTTATCTCTTTTTTAGTGTTCTATTTTACTTAGATACATTGTAAAATGGGTTCCCAACATGGCTTCTTTTCGAGACCCATTCATTGTGTACTCCCACCTAGTACTTATTTTCCTAATTCATTTGTCTATGTTGAGGGAACCCCTTGGTCTGGTATATTCTCCCCTAGATAAGGTTGCCACATTATTCAATCATTACTCAATTATGGTTCAGTTAGACTAGTGGAGTCAAGTCTCGCATGGCCACATCGGTATTATCACCAAGTGTTCCATGTTCACCTTGGGATCATCACCAAGAACGTGCACTTCACATGCATGAGGTTAGGAGAGTGCCATACATGTGCATGCATGAAATTCTCTCCATTCCACTTGTGTGAGCCAATTAATCGATGACTACATGGCCAATTAACTAGGACTAGGTGGAAGTTCACTATGGTTTTTGTTAGTGTGCATCCACATCTCTCTAGAGCATTACTATGGTGCATTAGTTCAACCATGTAGAGTATATCACATGTATTTTTCCTTTCTTTCATTTGTTTAATACAATTCTTTCATTCTTTCTCCAATTGTTCTTTCAACTTTGCAAGTTTGGTGTTCATTGTTTTTAGCTACTATGCAAGTTTCACTACAATTTCCCAATGCACTCATGGCACCCTTCGAATACTATAAGTAAGTCTTTAAGTGTATGATGTGCATGGAACCCTTGGTATATTTACTAAAAGCTATCAACAAATAATAAATTGAAAAGTGGGTTTTTAAAAATAAAATGTACAAAGACAATTATTACTATGCATTTCATTTTAGGTGAAAACAATAATTTAGTGTATTTTATTTAGAAAAGAGAAATTAAATTAATAGCCTAAAATAACATATTTCGATCCTTAGTATTCATACATAACAAAGTTCAAATTGAAATAAAAATATTAAGAAGAAAACATACGTTATGAAGTTTTGCAAGATATTAATTTAAACCCATTATTTATTAGAGAAAATTTAATTCAAGAGAATCCATTGAAAGATTTGTTATCTGGGGTAGCTTTGGTTTATGTATGAAGCCTTAGTCTCCTTCTTTTGATCCTTCAAAAGATTTGTTATCCTCAGCTCGTGTTTGGGTTATGCTCCCAAACCTACCCTTGCATCTTTCGGGCTTATCCTCTCTTTGTTCAATCGGTAATTCTTTAGGAAGGTTCCATTTCAGATGCCCTGAAATTGAAATCTACAACATCTACACATTTGCTCGGATCTGTGTAGAAATATATTTCAGCAAAGGGTTTCCGGCTGAAATCATCTTGACAGGGGATAACTATTTGTGGACTCAAGAGCTGGATTATGAAAAAATTGCTTTACGGTGCCAAGCGTGTTTTTCCATGGGACACTTGGCAGCCTTGTGTCCCAAGGGCCCTAAGAAAGCTCGAAAACATAAAAAATCACCCTGGTGGGTTGGATCCCACATTTATCATCAATTTATTTCCAAGGATGTTTCTTCAAAGGACGCCCCTCCCATGGAGGAATCCAAACAGGCTTCTTTCAAAGATAGATTCGCTCCTTCCATTGTGAACTCACCAGTTCTAACCTTAGCTTGGGATGATTCAAAATCTGAAATAGAGGATCTCAATGTCCCAAAAGAGATTATCGATCTTTCTAAAATGCAGCAAGAAACACCTCGAAAGCTCGTGAAAAAAGAGGATATGGTTTCTCCAGAATCGAGTTATGATAGGCAGGTTCACCCCAACTTCATTCCTCCGGCAAGTTGGGTAGATGAGGCAATCGAAGCCAAGGCATCAGATATGGGAACTTAGCCCTAGCAATCCCCCCATTCATCGACACGATGGGAAGATCAAGCTAAGTTTGTTGAGATTTTGAATCAGGAAAAGCAAGAAGTTTCATATCAAGACAATCCAGGAATCATAGGCATCTCAAATCCCCCAACATTTGCAAATGAAGATTGGATGGAAGTTGAAAAGAAGAAGAAAACACATGCAACCCCAAAGCTAATGGTCACACGAAGTGAGGCTCGCAAGTCAGTTAAAAAGGTGATCTCTTCCCCAACATGATAATTTAGATGCAGTGTCTCTTCACTCTTATCCTTAGAGTCTTTTTTCGAGTGTATTCAGTAAGGTTGTTCTATGTGAAGTTGTCATATGAGTATTTGAATCAGTCATTTGTAGCTTGTAAGAGTGGCTCAATTGCGGCCTCGGCTTGGCCCAAATTTTGAAAGCCTTTGTAACCTTTCAACAGTTTTGACTGCACCATTTTAATAATTTGCATTTCCCAGTTTTTATTAAAAAAAAAAATCATGGAGAAGAATCAAGAATGAGAATCCTAACTCAATTTGAATTGTGAGCTAAAAAAAAAGGTAGGTTACACTTAAAGCAAAGACAAGTAGTAAATAACAAGGACATGTAACTACTCATGCAACACAAAAATAGGAAACTTGAAGAAGATTTAGGAAACACCTAGGAACAAATTTAGGAGTCAAAGAAGGATGGGTGAGTAAAATTATTTTTTTATCATTTTTAATTGGTAAAATAAATACATATGCACTTGTACATGTTAGTGACACATGTAGAGATGAATGTTAAGAATTCATATAATTAGTAAATTGCAATTTTGCATGGGTGGGACATGTGGCATAAGTCTCAAATACTATAAAAATAGGGCTTTGGGATGAGGGAAAATACTTTTCTACACCCTAAAGCTAAATGGTTGTCGTAATGGCACAATGATTAGTGATTGATATTATTGAGAGTTCGGTAATTGAACATTGTAGAGAAGTGGGTTTTATTCTCAAGCTTTCAAGCTTCCATCTTCAAATGTTTGCTAAAAGTAATCTTCATACAACCCCATTACAACTCATGGGTTCTTGGGGAAGAAGAGTATCCATAGGAGTTGGTAGGGAGGTCAACCGGTAGGTCAATCAATGATCGAAAAACAATCGAAAAAGATGACACAAAGACTTTGACAAGGTTGACACAATACTTCAGCAAATTTGACGTAAGGTTGACTCATAGTCAATTTCGGTATCAATCATTTAGTGACGATAAATCTAGTAAAATTCTCATTTGAAATTTTAAGGTTAGAAATGATATATTCATGCATAATGTTTTTATTAAATCATTGTGGTTGAAATGGAGATTATTGAAGTTATTATGTTGCTATTGTTTTAAAATTAATGCGATAAATACTATGAAATTGTTAGATTTATATTTCTATAGATATTAAATGATATATTCATGTATAAGATTTTATTTTATTATTGTGGTTGAATAAATATTATTGAAGTTATTGTGTTGCAATTGTTTTTAAATTATTGTGATAATTATTAAGAAGTTATTAAATTTATGTTTCTGAAAAAAAAAATTATACATTCCTTTTCGCCCCAAATGAAAAAAAAAATTTCAGCCTTGGATGAAACATAAAAGGAACCAGGGTGAATCACACTTGTTTGACATGGAAAAGAAAAATAGTTTAGTAACTAGCAAAAGGTTTCAAGGACCCCTTAATCAAATTCATCTTTAATATCGTTGTAAAAGGTTGGATTTCCTTCATTCACCTTAATATTGACCTTAATATTGGAGCTCTAAGATTTTCATTTTCCTGAATTCCCCGATTTCACCCTCTAATGGGTAATGATTCTACAAGTGAAAGTGTGAATTTCACATAAAAGTAAGTGCAATTAGTGACCCAAATCATCATCAATGAGTAAGTGCAAGGCATGGGTTTTATGAGGAGGAAATAACCCTCTTTCACCAAATGTAAAAAAAAAAAGGCCTCCATCCCAATCACTCCACCTTTGCTAGTGTTCTTCCAACTTGTGCCAATTTGGCATCTCTAATTAGGGTATGGAGATCCATCAACTGATAAATTGAGGTGGGTTTCAGTCTAATGTCTTTATGATAAGTGTCATTGTACACATGTATCAAAGTATCGGAGTATACAGACAGGTCGATAATAAGGAAAACAATTTCATGTATGCCTTTAGCCTTTAGCCTGGAATAAATACAATAGCATTAATAATTCAAGTACGCAGAGCACAAGTTCGATTGGGAAAGTAGAATCTAACCAACGGGCCCATAGATTGAACCTTTATTGCAATAAGAAACAATTGAAAAGAAGGTAGACAGATTATTTCTATTTTTTTTTAAAGTTAAAGGACAGTATGATCCAACTTTAAAACCTTATATAATAGTTGCTATGTAAGTGTATTGCACCATAAGAAATGTTACTTTCATTAAGTGCATAATGAAAAGTAAACAATGTCATTGAATTCCAATGAGTTGGGTCATTAGCTTATGTCTTTTATTTCAATTATATCAATACGAAGTGTCCTTTACTTGTGTACGAATCCACAAATTCATTGTAATTAACATGGACTTAACTATATATTTATATATTTGTGTATATATGTAAATCGTCTAGAATATTAAACACTATGTGTTTTTTATATAAGTAAGATTTCTAGAGTATGTACCGAAGCGTGTGTATTATATTAAGTAAAATAATTATATTTTATAATCTTAATATTAAAATTTAATTGTGCATTTTGCACGATTATATATTTTAAAGGTTAATACTAGTAGGGGTATTGCATTTGGATTGATGTTATTCTGCAACTTTGTGCAACCTTATACATGTTTGATGAAACTTAGGTGATGACTTAATATAAACTATATCACATTTTGAATCAATAAATAGTTATAACCTCGTTAAGATATATATTTGCTTATTGATTCTAGCCCCTATCACTCATGAGTGGTTGTTATTGATGATATAACTTAAGCACAACGCTTGTTGGTATGTTTTGGTTGTTTAATTAACTAAGTATACAAGGTTATTGATAATTATTCAATAGAAAGTTATAAGAAAAAATGACACATCTCGAGGTTAACATAAATGAGTGTTACAGGAGATCCAAAATGTGGATCAGTTCGGCCATCAAGCCCCCCTCATCCTACATCTGCAAATAGCTTAGATCAATAACATGTGAAAAATAAAAAAATATAATAACGTAAAACTGAAACATGAAAAACATCATGCATATGTTCTAAAGATGCAGGCAATGCAAGGCGATATGCAACGAGTCCTTTTTTCTCTAAGATCTCAAAAGGTCCAACATATTGTGGTGATAACTTGGCTCCCTTCCCAAACTTAATCGAACTCTTTTGCGACCTCACCCATAAAAATACTTTATCCCCAATCTTATAACTTCGATCAATCCTATGTGCATCTGCATAGCTTTTCTGTGTATCTTGTGCTTCCTTTAATATTCCTTTAATTGTTTTGGTCTGCTCCTCCATTTCTTGAATTACTTATGGTCCCACCAGAACTCTATACTCTATTCTATCCCAACCAAGAGGTGTTCTATACAGTCTACCATACATGAACTTGAATGGTTCCATAAAGAAAATTCGACAAGTGGTAGAAATTCCTCCCAATGTTGTTGTTGATTCATAGTGTACATTCTTAACACATGTCTTCCAAAATTTGATTAGTTCTTTCAGTTTGATTGTTACTCTTTGGGTGATATGCCATGCTGAAATTTAGTTGTGTTCCTAGTGCTTCCTGAAAACTCGTCCAAAAACTTCTTGTAAACACTACTTCTCTATATGAAATTATATTTTTTCAAAATACCATGTAACCTCACTATTTCGTTAATAAATACCCTCACAAATTAGGGATCTTGATATATTGTCTTTACTAGAATAAAGTGTGCACTTTTTGTCAGAGTGTCTACTACAATAAATATTGAGTCATGTCTCCTTGACGCCATTGATAATCAAACAATAAAATCCATCGAAATCACCTCCCATTTTGATTTTAGTATCGCATATGGTTGTAACAATCATGTCGGATGTCAATGTTTAGCCTTCACTAGCTGACATTCAAGACATGTCACTACAAATTCAACTACGTCTTTCTTCATTCCTTTCCAAATTAATAATGGTTTTAAATCTGCATTCATCTTTTTTACTCTCGGGTGAGCCATATACTGTACTCTTTAACATTCCCTTAAAATCAGATTATGTATTTCTTCATTCGGTGGGACATATAGTCTTCCATAAAAGCATAATAAACCATCATCATCCAAAGCGTATCATTCAAACTTTGGAATTCTCATTACTTCATTCTCAAGGTATGTTTTAACTTCTTTATACCATTCATCTTCTAATTGCAATTTTAAAATATTTTCTCTCAAATTTGTCTTTAATGGTATAACTAAGAAAATGCACGGTCTTGCGAGTTAAAGCTTCCACAACTCTATTCATTGTTCCTTTAATGTATGTTATCTCAAAATCATATTGACTCAATAACTTTGACCATCTTCTCTGTCTAGCATTCAAGTTAATCTGAGTAAAAATATGTTGCAATCCATGATGACATGTCTTTAACTCGAACTTTCTTCCAACTAAACATTGCCTCTAGATGCTCAATGTGTGCATTATCGCCACAAGTTCCAAATCATGCGTCGCATAATTTTCCTCATGGGGTTGGAGTTTTCTTGAAGTGTAGGATATAACCCTACCTTCATGCATAAGTACTCTGCCCAGTTCTTCTTTTGATGCATATGTGCATACTAAAAAGTCTTGATCTGTATTTGGTACCTTCAAAATAGGAGTCATCATTAACAATACTTTTAATTTATGAAAAGCTTCTTCACATTTTTTCRKCCATAAGAATTTCTTATTTTTCTTTTGCAATTATGTTATAGGAGTGTGATCGTTGAGAATCCTTCCACAAATATTCTATAATAAGCTGTCAATCCCATGAAACTACGTATTTCATGTATGTTTGCAAGTGTCAGYCATTCCATGATTGCCTTAATATTTTCCAGGTCAACCACAATTCCTTCTCCAAAGATAATATGTCCTAAATAATGAATCTYGTTTTTTTCAAAAAACATACTTCTTATATACACAGGAAAATATTCACATCAACAACTAGAAACAMATGAAAAATACAAAAGTATATATACAATGAACATCATATCATCTTTCAAAGGGATACTAAAGTGGTTATAAAAATCAAAATAAGTGGTTGGATCTAACAATTTGGCATCTCTAATCAGTAATGCCCCTTTTTCTAGGAGTTGCATAGGTACCTCATCCTACCATAATTGACAAAAATCTAATTGAGAACTAATCTCATTATCAACAACAAACTTGCAATAGAGTTTCCAAATTATATGCAAAGAAGAAACACTCAGACAGTGCCAACTACCAGCCAAGGAATCTCATATCACCGATTTGGAATCACCACGCAAAACTACCTTCCAATGCAAATTCCCTTGAAGGATGTTTTCCAAATGATATTGAACCCGATCCCGACAAGATATTGTAAAGGAGTATTCCCACAAGATGCGATTCAATGATTTTGACTTCAAGTAAGAGGGGCAAAGGCCATCAGAAAGACCACTTTTGGCTAGCCAGGATTTGGAGGGGAGACCTTGGTAGATCATCGACCAAGAAAAAACCTGGAGCTTATTAGAAACTCGGATCGACCAGACCTGATGCGACAACCGAATCTAATGGTTATTTGTATCTAAAAAAATCCACCTGGCATTAAGAGCAATACCTAGTTCATGTTGTTGATCTAGAATGGAGTAGAGCTTGTGGGAATCATACTAAGTCAAGGGACATCCAAAACACCACTCCCAATCTTGTCAAAATGGATCAATCATATCAATATTCATATTAAAAATCTCCTCCTAGGTATGAGCCCAATAATCTCCATCAAGGTAGGCCAATTCGGAAAAGACAAATGCAAACTCCCTAGCCATTGATGCTAGGTCTTCCAAGAGCGAGATTTGGAATCCCAAAGATCTCTCTAGATTCTTTCAACTAAGCCTCCTTTCCTGGAAATGAGGGAGGTCAGATATGCAAGTACCCTCATGCTTCCAACTCCAAATTGGCATCCTACTTAAATCCCAACCTGATCTACTACCTAACCACTACCAATGAACCAAATATACCACCCTCCCCCAGGATGTTCAGATAATTCTGAAGATCAAGGACCCTGAAATCTATAAATTATGAAAATTATAAATGATATAACATAAATCGAACTATCCCTTTACTTTGCCAACATGTTGGGCTAAAATCTATATGTGTCGCATCAAAAGTTGCAAAGGGGATAAGCCCTCCAAACGCATAACCACCCATTTAGTAGCCAAAAAAATTGCCTTGGGTTGCCACATCAATCATACCAAGGCCTCCCTCATCCTTGGGCACGATACAGACTACCTAAGGGGCCATGGAAAGACCACAAGCTCCACCATACTTGGCCCACAAGTACGAGTGCAAAATCTATTACAACTTAGGGTATCTATTTTCTCATAATCTACTTTTGAAAATTGGAAAAGGAGAAAATAAAGTATATCAATGAAAAATAGATAACACTAACAATATGTTATATGTATGTATGGTCTCATTTCCATCTCTGCATGAAGGGATATGGGTAATAAATGACAATGCCACGCCTTACTTCCTTAACTTTTATACATATTAATATTTGGACATAGTTTTTAGCTACTATAATTCCTCTTCCAAAGGTTTTTGAGTATTCAATGGTCATCCTCTACCCCACAATTTTCATAGCTAACACGCATAATACAATGATTCAATTGCATACCACTTGGTTAAACGATGAATATAAAATGATAAAATAAAAATACATACATACATTTATTTAGTTGGTTAAACTTTGTTACTTTGTAATTATCGATTTTTTAAAATGTTTTTATTGTCACACATATTAGTCGATAACTCACTGCATTTTCCATAGCGTATTCATCACATTGTGGTACCTTCCCAAAACCATTGATCTTTAATACTTTTCGATGAATTTAAGGTTATGAATTGGATTTTTGCATGGTGTTTAGTATATGGATACTTAATTTCCTTTAGATCTATTGTTTAGTGACTAGCACATCCACTCAAAACCGTGGTTGATGAACACCGAAAGGCGCGGACAGAAAATGAAACGCACAACCAGAAAATGAGCGTCTACAGCCAGCACAACCAACGTGCTAAATCCAAAGTTTATTCATTTAAACGTGGCAATCATATAGTGTTACAATAATTTCTTAATATGATTAGGTAAATGTTAAAAGGTAAACAGGTTAACGGATGCATTCAAAAATACAAGGAAGATATGAAGAGGAAATCACATTCATTGATTTGGGAGGATGACTAAGAATATGCCAACATCTTCAATTGTTAGCCATCAGATTACAATTTTAGATTAAAAGGTGATTAACCGTGCTCATTGTCAATAGGTGTACGCCTTTAGGCATAAATATATATAAGCAAATCCAATTAACCTCCCCATAATTGTAGTTTGATAAAAGGTGATCGATTAGTTATTGTTCAAAAAGGAACATAGGATTTAAATTATAACGAAATTTAAACTTTCTACCATAACTACCACTTCAAAGTTTCAACAACACTTTATTAAATAGATAGTTAATTATGACCAACATGTAGTCAATAAAACTAAACATTTTTTACCCTAATCGCTTGTCGACCCATTTCATGTATTACATTTTATTTCTAAGTTTACCCTTATGCGAAATCTTTCCCCCTTCCATTTGTTTTATGTTTCAACGTGCTCCTATATATGGAAAAAGCACACCATCCTTAGCCATTTTTCTTACTTGTGCAATATTTCTTACCTTGTGCAGAGACTCCCTTTTTCATAACCATTCAGCTCCATCCCGCAGAAGACTTTCCTTCCGCACTAGCCATGTTCCGCACATTACAACACTTAGTTTATTTCATGTAGTACAAAGACCCTGCATAGACCTCCCCTCTGCACAAATACAACCTTTGTGCATCTCCACTTTCGCAAAAACATTGTGTGGAGAGCTCCATATAGTCTTCCCTTCACACTCTCCATATCTCCGCACTTCCACACACTTTACATCTCTCACACACCTGCATCTTCTGCACAACTAGTTTCTAAAGGCATTGATCTCTCTTCGTGATCTATACTTCGTGAAATTTTCATCCTTATCTTATTGTTTTCACACTGCTCGAGGGTCATTTATGATCCATTAATTAGTTCTGGTTTATCACGTAAAGGGAAATGATTCAGGGTTATTGTGGATTAATTATCCCATTTTCCCATGAACCACTGTCTTTTCAAAGTAACTTCCATTTATGGTTGCCCGTATTTCGAAGGAAATGTGTATGTGTTGAAGGGATGTTTTAAAAAATGTTATTTGTTTACTTAACCTTTGAGCAGCTTGAGCTCTGTAATTCAGTGTCACATATATCAAAGTGCCTTGAAAGAATAAGAAATATGACAACTAGAAGGAGGAAAGAGCCCTTTTGTGAGGATACAGTTAACTCTGTCGTGCACCAAGATAAAGACCTTCATTGGTCTATGGCATATCAATGGTTTTAGAGTTTAACTCTTGAACAAAATTAGAATAACAAAATCTGGATGACCAACTTAGTTAATGTCAGTTGTATGTCTGAAGTCTTCGACTTTAGGGAGTTGGTTTCCTAGTGTGCCCAAAGATTTGATTCAAAAAGCAGAATAATTCGAGTAGTTGTCAAAGGGAAGAACCCAGTTCCACTAACTCCCAAGATATTCAAAAAAATACTTCAACTACCTATGTCCAAAAAAAGTCGTAGGCTTCTTGATGTTAACTCTTTTATGGATTCCCAGGCTGGTTGGATTATTTTGCTAAAGGATTTAATGATTCCCTCTACAAAATTTCCAAATGATCTCTCAGCCATCGACATATCTATGTTGGCGGAGCCATATCGGTATTTTTCATGGCTATTTGCACGATTCATGGGACAAGAATCCACTTCTCATATCCCCAGGTCAGTTTTATATGTGTTGCACTTTTCTTTTTGAAAGGAAGCTCTGTTCGACCAGATCAAGGTAATCTCAAATGATATTTCCTTTCAACTGGCCAATTATTTAAAGACTCAAAGATTCTTCTTGGTTGTGTATTTGGTCTTGGTAGTCTCCTACTATAATGTGTTTGAGGGGTTACCCATGAGAAGTGATTTAGATGTTGAGAATGAACCAATTGAATTTTGGTACCATGTGCTTTAGGAGCATAAGGCACATTTCCATTTTTGTCTTATTCAAGATAGATTTCTGAAAGAATTTAGATTTATGTTAATTGGAGAAGCACCAACAAGGATAACCCAAGAAGCTGAGGATTTTCTAAAAGGAAAGGGAGTTTGTATACATCAAGAAGACCATACCTACATTAGGGTATTTTGTTATGAGGGAAGCCCTTTTCTGCTCTCGATATTTTTTTTTGATATGTATTTTGTTGTATAGGTATGTCGACAGTATAAATCATGGTCTATCCTTTTTCATAGAAAGAGAAAGAGGCAATTTATCTCATTTCCTTTTACTATTTCCAATGTAACAGTAAGAAATCCTTCCCACTTGTTAGAAATCTCTAAAATGCTAAACACATTTAATATGAAGGAAACACAACCTCTCCAAGGTTTTGATCCCGAGGGGTTGTTTTTACAGCATTTGGTGTCTATGGGATATAACAACCTTTTTACAAAGATTGCTTAAGGAACTGGTGATAATGACCCAAATACCCCAAAGAAAAAGGAAAAACAACCATGTAAGGATGATTTGGTCACCTAGGTTAGTACCAACACTCAACATCAACAAAATAGGACAAGGCAAAGAGGTAAAGATGCAATCAATTTCCAATCTTCTTATGTCACCCATAGATGTAGGAGTTCCTCCTTTGCACGAAAGAAACAAGAATCAAATGTTAGCAAAGAAGAGAATAATGAAGGATGTGTTGAAGGAGGCGATGACGATGACCCGCCCCTTGTTAATATTGAAAGAACTCATACAATATCTCGACAAAAGAGGAAGGGAAGCTCAAGCAAGAAGGATTCGCATAATTAAGAAATCCCAAGAGATGCAGCCAAAATGGAAATTGATATTATATTGTATCCAATTGGGTAGCCCTTTGAATTGTTGAAAACCAACGAATTGAAAAGGAGTTGGCTCAAGGAGAGCCAACAATTTTTGAAGAGAAGTCATTGACATTGAATTGTGCGTAATATAATAAAGAAGAAGAAAAGTTGCAAATAGAAAAATTCCAAGTGAAAAATAAGAAAGCAACTCATAAGTGGAATTTAGAGGTTGACATCTCAGGAGTCAGACCCTCGAGAATTCTAAAATTGCATATCACTATCGGAGATGCTCTGGCCCATTCAATTTCAGAACAGGAGTTGGAAAATATCATATTTAAAAGAAGAATAAATGAACTTGAGGATGCATTGAGTCCCATATCATTGTTTGCAGAACCACTGGCTATTATTTCTCCAAATCAAACGTCGCCAAGTATACCCAAGACATCTACAAAAGTGAGAAAATTGCCAAATTATTGAGCAGAGTTAGATTGTATGTCACGAAAAAATATTAATAATTTGAAAAAGGACTTCACTATAAGGAAAAGACCCTCTAGTGGCAGTTTTTGCAGACGTCTCTATAAAAATATCCCAAAAATCCGTTTATAGTGAAAGTCAGTGGGCGGAGGTTTTAGCGAATTTTTTTACACCGGTGCATTTTATACAACAGGTGCATCGGTGCCCTCAAAACTGGAACACCATAGCAGGGTTATTTCAAATAAAGAAAAATAGTATCTGGTGTGCTATGGAATAAGGACGCACCGGGAAATAATGACGCACCATAATAGCGTTCTTTAAAAAATCTCCAGTGTGCAACGTAACATTGGAAGCATTGGTGTGCTATTAGTAGAACGCACCGTTATATGGTTAAATAAAAAACATTTACACACCAATGTAGGATTGTGTCGCCCGTGGGGGTGTAGACCGATTGGCATGTGTCGTGTAAATGGAAGGAAATGTAAAAATTAGGTCTCAAGTTCAATTCTCACCTCGATTTATCTGGAGATGTGCTTGCAGGTTGTGCGATTCTCCCTAGGGGTTATAAGGCATCCGACAAGATTCGACCCCGTGTCACGTGAGTATGATACTCCCGCTGCTAACGATTCCCCTAGTTACAAAAAAAAAAAAATGTAGGATTGTGTCAAAAAATATATTCTGGTGCACTCCATTGTATCATGCGCATTAGGGTTGATTTCCAAATTTACGCGGTGTGCTATGTAAAACCAATCACACCAGGGCGTCTATTATTATACCGCACTGTGTCATGCTTAAACAAAAAAATTCACAATATTGTAGTTTTTAAAAAAATGTACGGCGATGCGCTATGTAGTAGTATAGGCACAGGTGTGCACGCGTGCCCAAAAACATGTGCATCGTGCTAGGGATTTTTTTTTTTAAATATAACAAGTGTGCTCATTAAACATGTATGGCTCGGTGTGGTTGTTCATCGAGCGCACAAGAACAGAGTTTTATAAAAAAAACTATCGACGGTAAACATTATTTTTACCATTTTCAATGTTATAGAGCTCAAAAGCATCGGTGCAACCTTTGCCTATCTGAAGCACCCTTCCATCGATGCTTTCCTTGGTTGTCTTCCTTTCGTATGTTGCTTGTTGTGTGAATTTTGAATTTTTCCAAACAGATGGCAAATTTATTTATTTTTAGTACGTCGCAACCATGCCTCCCCGACGACAAAATGTTCAGGTAATATCCTTGTTTCTTCATAACTTAAGTTTTCACTGGATTAAAATTTAAAATTGAGTGAAATTTTAAGCGTAAAAAAATAAATAAATAAATTGCACGGTGCATTTGAATCTCTCAGCTTGCACCGCCTATGGTGTGACCTGTAAATTTACAGGGCGCACCGCGTACCTTGTTACCTTTCTCAACGATGTGTTGGTCAACATAAACGCACCAGCGCATCCATTTAACGACACACCGAAGAAAATTATATAACTGGTGGGGTGGTGCGTCAAAGTACAGATAACGCACCGAGTCATTAAAGTACATGGTGCACTGCCCTTATCATTATATTTTTATGCAGTGCATTGGTAAACGTCCACATCAGGGCGTTCATGTTTACCAAACACACCGCCAAGAAATGTAACATTGTGTTGTAGTGCACACAGTAAATTTTTTGGTGGCACCATACACAGTGCGATAGTAATGACTGGAACGCACCATAAAAAGTTTTGTACTTGAAAATTTGGAAAGTTTTATGTGACGGTGCGTCTACGTTAGTTACACGACCGGTGTGTGTAGTGAACGTATACGCACCACTTTTTTGCTAATTTTTAAATAATTGTTTACGTGCGTTAATATTTTAATTTGTTTTTTGGTTTAAGTGGTTCGTAAGATAAATGTAACGCACCGGGGCATATGTGTTATAGTGCACCACCCCGATGCAATACCATTTTCCAACACATCGCATAACACAGTAGAACATATTTTTTTCGGTGTGTTAGTTTACACTAGCGCGTTGGTCACGGTGCTCACAATATCTATATGTGCACCACCAACGGTGCGTGAGTGTTTTTTGGGCGCATCGTTAATGCAATTAACTTATTTTTTAAAGGAAGTTATTTTTCTATATTTATAGATAAATTTACCATTCAGTAGATTTTTTTTATGTTCTGTGTATGAGTGAGGCTGATGTATTTCATATGTTAATCATGTAGAAAGGTGAACGGAGAGAGCAGAAGCAGCAGCAACAGCAGCAGAGGGTGGACCTGTATAATGTTGTACGAAAATGGGAGGTGTTATAGCGCAATTTCTAGGTTGTGAAAATATCGACCCAACCACGAAACAAGTGCTACAACTTCAGAATCCTAAACCCAATGTCACCTTGATGTATGTCCCGCACTTCAAGGGTGACAAGGTCACTCTAGGGAGGCGATCCCGGTGACCCTAGGGGGATTGAGATGGAGATGGAGGGAAGTGGAAATGAATCCCCTAGAGGTCAAGTATAAATGGAATTAAAGGTAGGGAGAGATTCCTTACAAGTCAAGTAAGGGCTGCCCCATAGGTACAATACTTCTTTGGGTGATCGTACCTGCTCGAGACACAAGAAAATACACCTTGCAATGATATATGTTAGTTGGATCAGCAAGTTAATCTTGTTATCCCTAATTTGAAAAAATAAATAACAGTATATATCAACAAGTAAAAGATCTTATAAGTTGCTCAATAAATGCTAGAGATCAAGTAGAAAATACAAGAGAAAAGACTAGTAAATGACTAGCTAAACTCAAAATGAGAAACCAATGTTCTAGCAATAAAAGATAAGGCTATTGTAAAAACTTCTCTGCATTAAATTATATCAACCTTATGAATGTAACATTCAATATATTACAGCAAGAAAATCATCCACTAAAATCCCCTCAAACTTTTCCAAAAAGTGTGCTAGGCCAAGGAGAGTAAGTGTGCAAACTTTGAGCAATATCCAATGGTTGATAAGAGAGTTATTAAAGCAAGTAAGTTAAGGTTTTTGCAGCCCTAATGGCTGAAGACGTAATTCTATAACAGCAGCAAGAAGTAGTGGGAGAGAGAGGATTCCCTAGTAGGGGAAGAGTCCTCTCAATTAGGCCAACCAACTTCAAGCAAGAAACTTTTGAAAAGATCGAAAATTGTGTTTCCCAAGGCAATAATTTTATATCTCCAATGCAAAAAAGTATGACTAGTGCCTTTACTATTGGGTTAATGGAGTCAAATTAAAAAATAGCCTAGAGAAACTACACCCTTGGGGGTGTAAGCCCTTTTACTTCCCAAGGCAAGTTTCTCTAGGCTAGGGTTTAAGCTAAGAGGGTGTATGCCCTTATACTTCTCTTAGCAAACCCTTGCAATTAATGAGATGAAGAAATAAAATGGTGGAGACTATGGTGGGGGTGTATGCCCTTATACTTCCCACCTAGATCCTAGCATAACAATACTTGACTTGAATAAAGTGATAGCAAGAGAGTAAAAGCCATACCAAGATCAAGAGAAATGCTAAGACAATCTACCACGAGAACTAGAAAGCATCATCCAAAGCTAGCACTAGACTTCCATCAACCACTCACCAATAAGTAACCATAAACAAGTGCACAAGAGATGAAAAGAGCCAAGGGGGCCGAAAATTTCAGACCAAGTCCTCTCATAAGAGGGAGAGTTATGATTAAAATGAGATATTATGATCTCTATTTATACTAAATGTAGCTACAATAGTTTTTCCACAAAATAAGGAGTAAACCACAAGATTAGGGGTCAACAACCCTAATATTTCCTCCTTGACAAAGTAATATTAAACAATTCACTTAAAATTTCACTTTTTGCACAAATTAAACCCTAATTTAGGAGGACGTAACCACCACCAAGGTGAAGTAAGGAAAAAGGCATAATGTCCAAGCATATATCATGAAATCTAGAGCAATCTAAGATACAACATAATCAAATGGATTAAATATTGAAATTATGCTCACCATAATATTGACTTGTACCTCATGGAGCAAGGTCCACTGCCTTTTGGAAGCTAACTGGTGTGGTGGATTCCATCTGTAAACTAGTCACCATCTGTGGTGGTGAGTGGGTTTTCCATCTGTGCAAAGGGTATTGTTGGTCACGTAGTCTCTCGGCACTCCATATATGCAACATGAGGGCCTTGAGACATCATCTCCTTAGTTATCCACAAAATGAGGATAACATTTGGCTCCTACTTGGGGACATGTGCTCATCGTAGAGTGCATGAGAACCGCAACATCTCCGGGTAGACTTGTGCCTACAAAGAAACATCAAACTATCAAGTGCAGGATGGCCTACTCATCCTTGTTCTCATATGATCATAATCAAAACCCGTTGAACTAGAAAAAGAAATTTTTTGACATTTTTTCAAAAAATTCTAAACTTAGCATGAAATCAAAATGCAAGTAGAGTAAAATGAAAATGAAATGCATCTAAAATAGTATGAGCAATCAAGATGCAAATGCAGGGAAACAAAATGACTTACCTACTTACCTGGGGCCTCGGGGCCCTGAAGATCACGTGTTGGATGATGTCAAGTGAAGTCATACAACCAGTGTAACCATTTGATCATCTCATCAAAGTATCTCCCCATGTGCTTAATCATATAATACAATAAAGATAATTCAAGAACATAATAATCATGAGTATAAACACATATATAATCAATCATGAAACAAAACTCATGAATATGGGTGGGAGGGAGAAAATAATAATGGAAAGAGAAGCTATCAGCCCGATCATCTAGCATGAAAGTGTAGCCACAAGACTGATCAATCCATCTCTGAAGGGCGATACTATATGTAGACGAAGGCTCATCTTCATCTGTGCACAAATATTCACTGCTTTTCGAGGACTGAGAGGAAATGAGAGGTTGGAATAATATTTCATGGTCTCTTGGAGAAGAGGGTAAGAGGTAAGGAACAATCTCAGGTGTAGAAAAACATCCCCTCTTCCCCTGTAAATATCCAAGATGAAAATACTTTCTATTTGAAGAATGAACCTCTGACTACTTTGAGGTGGCCACGTCCCGGTATTCCTCAAAATATGAGCACAATGGTTGGAAATCCTCATAAAACAAATCTGCATCCTCAAAATGGTATGTACCAAAGGAAGACTGAACATCACTCTGAGTATGTTGTGACAAGTCATCCTTGAAGGGGCGGAAAAAATCTGTAACCATATCAACACTAGGCAGCCAGACATCTTAATCATATATGTATGAAGACCACTCCTCTAATGATGACACCCCCTCTACCTTAGAGCTACCCTCAATGTCATAAATGGACTCTCTATCAAATTTGAGATAACTAAGATCCCATATGCATCTGCCAGTCTATATGAAAGTGTCTATAGGCTCATCAACCATATCGAAAGGTACTTTCATAAGACCATCAGTATGACTGAAAATGACCATATTTTTGTCTTTGTGCACAAGAGGAGCAGAGGCATGGACGTCTTCAACTGGACCTTCATCACTGAGACTAATCGCTTCTTAAACATTAGAAGGTAAAAAAGGTTGGACAACCTCGCCTTCATTAAGCGGAATCAAAGATAGAAGTGACTCAATATGTTGTGCTTTATCATAATTATTCTTTATTTTTATAGACAAGCCCCTCCATCGCCTCTTCATCACAAGAGGCTTGATTTTGAGTGCATAGTTCTTTGCTTGTTTTTCTTCAAGGGGATTTGTCATATCCAAGGTTTCCTCTGACAGTTTTTCACTTTCAAGGTCATGGAATAAATCATCATCGAGGTCTTTGAAAGGGTCACAACTCATTGTGTTCTCTTCTTGATGACTTTCTTCATATGTCTATTCTTCAAATACTTCTTCATAGTCAAGGGAAATAAATAATTATCTTATGCAATTCATCATTTCCTCAGCAGCTTTATTGGCAACCTTTTCCTTTTCCATATGTAAAAGTTCCTTCTTTGAGGCATAACGATTTCTGGATGGGGGTTCATCCCATGGTGCCACATTTCCATTAACTAAAAGGACACCTCAATGGAGTTTCCAGATGAGATCAAGGCTCATCAAAGGATGGAAAGGGGGAAAGAGGGAAAGGAAGCGTTATGGGAAGGTGGAATCGCCAAATGAGTTGATCAAGAAAAGTGGAAAGGGAACATCCCTTGGGTGAAGTCACCAGGAAAGCTAAGGGAAAGAATTTGGGATAGCTACCAAAGTGTCCTTAGGGTACAAAGAAGATTCAAAATCTTCCACAGCAATGACGCGAAAATGTTATAGCGCAAGTAGTAGGATGGGAAAATCTTGACCTAACCACGAAACAAGTGCTACAATTTGGGAATCCTACACCCAATGTCACCTCGATGTAGGTCCCACACTTCAAGGGTGGCTAGGTCACTCTAGGGAGGCAATCTTGGTGAACCTAGGGGGATTGAGATGGAGATGGAGGGAAGTGGAAATGAATCCTTTAGAGGTCAATTCTAAATGGAATTAAAGGTAGGGAGATATGTCTTGCAAGTCAAGTAAGGGCCGCCCCACAGGTATAGTACTTCTTCGGATGATTGTACCTACCCGAGACACAAGAAAACGCACCTTGCAATGATAGATCTTAGTTGGATCATAAAGTTAATATTTCTATCCCTAATTTGAAACAGTATATAACAGTATATATCAACAAGTAAAATATCTTATAAGTTGCTCAATAAATGATAGAGATCAAGTAGAAAGTACAAGAGAAAAGACTAGTAGATGACTAGCTAAACTCAAGATGAGAAACCAATGTTCTAGCAATAAAAGATAAGGTTGTTGTAAAAACTTGTCTGCGGTAAATTATATCAGCCTTATGGCTGTAACATTCAACGTATTACAGCAAGAAAATCGGCCACTGAAATCCCCTCAAACTTTGCCAAAATGTGTGTTAGGCCAAGGAGAGTAAGTGTGCAAACTTTGAGCTAAATCCAATGGTTGATGAGAGAGTTATTAAAGCAAGTAAGTTAGGGTTTTTGCAGCCCTAATGGCTAAAGATGTAATTCTATAATATCAGCAAAAAGTAGTGGGAGAGAAGGTACGCCCTAGTAGGGGAAGATTCCTCTCAATTAGGCCAACCAACTTCAAGCAAGAAACTTTTGAAAAGACCAAAAATTGTGTTTCCCAAGGAAATAATTTTATATCTCCAATGCAAAAAAGTATGACTAGTGCCTTTACTATTGGGTTAATGGAGTCAAATAAACAAATATCTTAGAGAATCTACTTCCTTAGGGGTGTAAGCTCTTTTACTTCCCAAGGCAAGTTTCTCTAGGCTAGGGTTTAAGATAAGAGGGTGTATGCCCTTATACTTCTCTTAGAAAACCCTTGTAATTAATGAGATGAAGCAATAAAATGGTGAAGACTATGGTGGGGGTGTATTCCCTTATACTTCCCACCTAGCTCCTAGCATAACAATACTTGACTTGAATAAAATGATAGCAAGAGAGTAAAAACCATACCAAGATCAAGAGAAATGTTAAGACAATCTACCACAAGAGCTAGAAAGCATCATCCCAAAGCTAGCACTAGACTTCCATCAACCATTCACCAATAAGTAACCACAAACAAGTGCACAAGATATGAAAAGAGCCAAGGGGGCCGAAAATTTCAGACCAAGTCGTCTCACAATAAGGAGAGTTATGGTTAAAATGAGATATTGTGATATGTATTTATACTAAATGTAGCTACAATAGTTTGTCCACAAAATAAGGAGTAAACCACAAGATTAGGGGTCAACAACCCTAATATTTCCCCCTTAACAAAGTAATATTAAACAATCCACTTAAAATTTCACTTTTTTCACAAATTAAACCCTAATTTAGGAGGACATCACTCCTTTAGGGGACATTTTCCCACTTTGAGGAAGTCGTTGGTGTTGGAGAATCATGGATGGGCCTCCAAAGGCCATGTGCCAAGCATCTAGGCACTCATATAATGGCTAAGACCCTTCTCCTCCTCAAATGTCCATGTTTCAAAGAGTGGCACCTCACCACCACGCCCTAACCCCCAAGATCATGACGTGAAGCTCAAAAGTGGAACATTTTTCCCCTCCTGGGCAAATCATTTGGCAAGTAGGGATCGTTTGACAAGTTGGGGTGGGCTAGGTTGTCCAAGTCATCATCAAGGTCGTCCAAGTCTAATATGTCTCATTCTGCATGCAGGCCTCTTGCATCCAACCTTTGGGCTTGTAGCCCCATGGAAGCCCAAGCTAGGCTTGTTCTCCCAAAATTGTCCACCAGCTAGGTCCTGCAAAGACAAATAAGCACTCCCTCCAAGGATCTCAAGTCATAAGATCATGATAAGTGAATCCAATCAATAAATAATCCATCTAAGCATGTGCATCAAATATCACTATATCAAACAATTAACATCTCAAAGACACTATGTGGCTTGTCAAGCTTGAATATGGGAGGGTTGACGAGGTGTCCTATTCGATAGATCTTTCCCTAGGTCAAGGAGATATTCCAAGATATCTCTCTCTAATCCATGTAAAGTGGATGAGGTGGTAGGGGTCAAGACTCAATGGGCATAGGGATAATGACATACAAGGGGTCATAGTGTCTCATTCATGGGTGCCTTTGTAGAGGGTGTGTGGTACCTTCGTTCGTAATGCAGTTTTTCCAAGCCCATCAATTTTCTTTTATCTTTCTTTATTTCTTTCATAATATCATAGGGAGAGATTGAAGGTCATTGTCCCGACGTGGTGACCAGGTGATGGAAATGTCACCTACAAACACCTAATGGAAATGAGAAGGTTGGCTCATGATGAGACCCCCTTTCTCTCATCCATGCAACTGAGAGCCATTGCCCTAGTTTGGTGACCAGATGATGACAATTTCATACCACTAGATATCCATGGACATGATAGGTTGGCTCATGATGAGACCTATTATCGTTGAACTAACCTTTCAAACATTTCTTTATTATATGGTGGGTCCCCTTTATTTAAAGATAAGTGTTTCAATGCTTTCTTGGGTGATCCCTGGGTGAAGCATATGGAAGGTTTATACAAGGATTTTATCTTTTACCCAACATCAACCCCTATGAGCCTTTATCCCGTTCTTCCCATATAATTAGGAACAACCCATTCTTGGTTCAATATACCCTAAAATCCCAAGAGATAAGGAAACAGAGGGGAACAATGATGGAAAGTGGTAAGTATGGTCGGGAATGGTACGATGACTCATTAAGGGAATTACCAGTAGCAAACCCATCCCCAAGGAAAACCACTTACTAGGGCACAATGTCAACCACCAAGGTGAAGCAGGGAAAAAGGCATAATGTCCAAGCACATATCATGAAATCTAGAGCAATCTAAGATACAACATAATCAAATGGCCTAAATATTGAAATGATGTTCATGATAATACTGACTTGTACCTCATGGAGCAAGGCCAATTTCCTTTCGGAAGCCAGTTGGTGTGGTGGATGCCATATGTAAACCTGTGACCATCTGTGGTGGTGAGTGGGTTTTCCATCTATGCAAAGGGTACTACTAGTCAAGTAGTCTCTCGACACTCAATATATGCAACCTGAGGGCCTCGAGACATCATCTCCTTAGTTATCCACAAAATGGGGATAACATGAGGCAAGGAAGAGCAAGAGGGATTTGTACCCTCGCCCTATTACTGCATCGACTCATGTTCTCTCGAGGGATGTAGGCCTCCTTAAGTACTATGATAAGGTTACATCCCTTAAGGGGCACTCTGGGTTGTTAGTGCATCTGATCCGTCGATGGGATGTCCATCGACGGGATTTATGTGTGGGTTTGGATTAGTGGTACCATCCCACTAAGAAGGATATTTACTTTATCATTGGGCTATCTAGGAGAGCGAAGGATTTTCCCTAGTTCCCATATGTCCTAGTAGGTGTTGTCACTGAGAGTCAGCTCATGTACTCTCAACAATATATTGGGGTTGATGTACTATCCCCAGTTGATTTTCAGGTGTCTGGTGGACAGCTGAAAATTGTCTCTTTTTCAGTGAGAGGAGGTTAGGTGCCTCTCACTCTTAGTGACTACCATAGCATACTTTACCAATGATGGGCAACACATTAGTTGTCCTCTTTTGTATTATGTTGATTTATTGGTACAACGGCCACGGTGTATCAAATGGTCTACCATTTTTTTGTGGGGTTTTGTATAGTGCTCAACAAATGTCAGGCTATGATACGTTGGAGGTCGAACTTCCCATTTGCCTCAGAGTTGTTTTGATTATTTTTTGAGAGGTTTCTAGAGATGAGGCTGAATTTTGTCCGTCATCCTATTAGGTCAAGGAGTGTTTTGAGAAAAAAGCACTTGGTTGGAGTGTTTTGGGAAAACATAAGACTCCTTAATTTCATCCCACATCTTTTTAGAGTTGATACATATCATCCCACTATCATGATCTTCCTTTACATTATTCCGATCAAATGTGTCCCACCACTTGCACCTAAAAATAACACATTGGAAAGAAGAGAAGTCCACTCGAATGATCTCTTGTATCTTTCTGACGTAATCTAACTTCCTTTGTATGGTGTTTTGATCGCGGTGGCTAGCACGACTAGATTTATTGAACTTGACTTCCACTCCACAGTGTTGTGTCATGTGTCCATCATCGACATCCTTTGTGTGAAAATGATGTCCATATGCCCACATAGATGGGAACAAATACAACTCTAAAAAAATGAACAAATCACAGTGTCAATATGTGTCTAATAACCCGACCATTAAAATATAAAATAATATAGATGTACTTACAATTCAATTGTGAATTATGAAGTTAAAAATTATGTACACAAAAAAATTATTACCGAGTTGTTGCAACCAATCCCTATGTTTAGTGCATCCTCTTCTTCATGCGGGTAACGACCGGATATACCATATTTCTCTCTGACTTGGTCAACAACACAACTGTTGGGGCATATCATTGGCGTATTTTCTTTTAAATGATCAGGATAAAGCATGCATCTACCATTCAACCGTTTGAATTATTTCATGTCACTTTCCCGTTTCCTCCTCTTTTGTTCGTACAATGTGACCCACGGTTGTGTTGCTTCCAAATTGTAAAGAATGAATTTATTGATGGCATCAATTTCTGAATTCCCTGATGTATTCATGAAAACCATCTAACATATAGTACATATGATATCATGAAAATATATAGTAACTATGTATAAATTTGGCAAACGATAAGTCACTTACTATTTATCAAGTGCCTTTTTCCATTCGTTTGGAGAAGCTCCCCTTCTCTTTTGTCTTCATCCCTTTCGTCATCCCAAATCACTGCACCTAGTGTGTTTTCGATCTACTTGACGCACTCATTGGAATAATAGAAAGACTCATATGATATGCACCCCTCTGCCATAGACCCCTCGGGTTTTTCCCTTTGACGAACAAATCCTTTCAATTTCTTCATGTACCTCTCTAAAAAAAAATCCAACAAGAGGATACCACCCCGACTAATTCAATCTCATCTACTAGGTGAATTAGAAGATGAACTTGCAAGTCCATGAAACTCAGCGGTAGTTCCTTCTCAAACATACAAACAATCTCAGCGATCTCTAGACACCGTCGTGGAATGCTAGCCATATGAATCTCCTTTGATGTGATCCAACGCATAAATGCAGATAATTTAGATATGGCACACCTTAGATCATGGGGCAAGTCATGGTTCACACACCCATGCACGAGCAGAGGATAATGACACTACAAAGTAAACACATAAAAAAATAAATTATGTTTTATCCCATGGCATAAAAATAAAAATTACAAATAATAAAATCATATTTTTGGCATACGTCGTACCTTTAGAAGGTTCAAATGGTCATGTGATTTCAACCCCGACAAATGGTCTTGATGCACAATGAAGCAACATTGTAGGGAAGACCCATATAAAGAAGGCACCTTCACACCCAATATAACTTTCTTTGCCAAAGAAAGATCATCTTTATTCAAAATCCATGGGACATCACCTTCTTTGAAAGACCAAGAGGGACCAGCCTCTCCTCTACTTTCTTGTCTTGGCCAATGTTTCTTTTTATTTTTTGAAGAAATAAGATCTCTCCTCATAACCAATGTGTCACTTGCTTCGATGATATGTCCCTCCATAAAGAAGATGATTTTTTTTTTAAATATATGCATGGGATCTAGTAAGTGGGAAATCTTAAGATGCTCCCAATAGGGGAGCTCATAAAAGATAGATTTCCTTTTCATCCCAATGGTTAATTTATCAACATAGGTGTCAAAGAATTATGGATCATCGAACATAGGCTCCCCATTTGAATGGAACATTTATGTAATCTCCTTCTCTTTCTCTCTCTAATAAGCTCTAAGCCATTCTACTGGTGTCATTATTGCAGGCCTTTGGGTTCTCTCGGGTTTACCATTGAAAGTGGATGTTGCTCTTCTATAAGGGTGTTCTTCTAGGAGGAATACCCTCGAGCATTCATATGTTGGATTTTGTAGGTGGTTGGACCACCTAGCCTTCAAAGAAGGTCCACAACATTTACATCCATGATAGCCTTTAGTTACAAGACCTGAAAAATTATTATATACATAACATGTTAGCATTTAAGAATAGAATGTAAATCACAACGAATTAAATATGCAAATAAATATTGTTACGTATATAAACAAATCAATATACATGTTAATTACCATAGCAAACTCCTAAGCCTGGATAATCATGTGTGGTGTAAGCATATATGCCATACAACGTGAAATTCCTCTCCGTTGTGATGGGTCTTGATACATCGTATACATGTATCCCTTCCCATAATTCATTCAATTCATCTACCAATGGTTGTAGGTAGTCATCCATATTCTTCACTTGTCGTCTACCTGGGACTATAAGAGCCAACATAAGATGTTGATTCTTCACGAACAACCATGGGGGGATATTTTTATTGATCACTACTATAGGCCAAACAAAATAGTCAGTGTTTTGGAGGGAATATGGGTTCACGCCATCCATTGCTATGTTGAGTCGTAGACTTCGTACTTCATCCTTTCAACGAAAGAGCCTTTGAATCCTTGGGATTATAGGCATGTACCTCAATATATTATGAGGAGTACCATGTGATTTACCATTTTTATTTGATTTATGGTACCTGTCTTGCCCACATTTTAGACATATCTCTTTGTCTGCATATTCTCCTCTATATAGAATACAATCATTCAGACATGCATGATATGATATATACTCAACACCCAACATTTTCAACAATTGATTTGCCTCTTCGCAGCTACCGGGCAAAACATTATCACTAGGAAGAACCTTATCTTTGAATATCCTATAGTTAGTAGGCAATAGAAATGTACAAGGTCATTTAACATTTATAAAAGCAACCATTTATAATGTTTATTGTGTGACAATATTTCTCAAAATTAATATAGGCATTTGTTGGTCAATTACCTCAATATTGTTGAGAAACATGCATTTGACATGCCAAACTTTGTTTTCACATTGTACAACAACATTGTTGTCCCAAGCTGGGTAGAATTTGACTAGGCACTAGGTCCAAAGAAAGGGGTGGTGGAAGCATATTTTAGGATTTCAAAAATGGTATCATTGATATGAGCATCATCCCCTAGCTCATCGTTCTGGAATGTGTCTAACAACATTGTCTCCATGGCAGTTGTATCCTATAAGTAATCATCCATACCAACCTATTTTTTATTGTCTCCATTGCCAACTTCTGAAGAACTATTATTGTTGTAGTCATTCCTAATTGGTGAATCTGGACGTAGTGGGAATTAAATAGGTGGTTGATTCAACCATTCTTGGTACGCTTCGTCTCTGAGTTGTGCTCTCATTGCAACCTTCTCTCGGGTTGACATTATTGTGGGGTGCAACGGAAGATGGTAGGTAGGTCGCTCATCATCAAAAGAATCCTAATCTCAAAAATATTGAACATTAGTACATCGATGATATTAGTAAGCACAATGCAATAATTTGTTTGTTCAAATTACATTATACCAAACAACTATTACCATCCTTGACTAACGATTGCGGCTGGAAGATGGAATATCACAATTGTTAGGGTAAAGCGGCTGCCCATTTTCATCTACCAACTGCTTGCGATATGTTGCTCCTGATAAAACCTTTCGACGTTTTTGAACCGGTACTGGAATATTTTCTGCATCTGAACTCGATTCTAAATCAGGATCTTGCAAATTTGGATACATTTTTATTTACATTGACATGGATAAAAGAAAATTCAATGAGATAATCGAAACATAAATAAAATAAGTTAAATTCACTGTAGATGGAAAGGGAGAACTCCGCGATGGATTTTGATCAATATGGAATGGGCTGGAATTTGAAGAATTAACCATTTGATCATAAAATAAGGTTTTCTCCCTGCATTTCAGCAAAATTAGCAATAAATTTTCTTGTACATATGTAAAATAAATTTCGAGGACCATACCACAATCTGAGTTTGAATATAGTTTTGAAACCATTTTTTAAGAATAAGGCGACATAAAACGTAAAATGTATACTCAAGTATTGTAAGTCATGTGAATTCATCCTAAAAGATAATTTGAGATGAATATACTATTTTATGTGCAAATAAAAGTTCAAATAACTTTAAAAGCATCTTGGTGCTCTTATAAACCACAAATGCATCTGTGCATAATGTAATATGGTCGCACTGGTGTGTCTTACATAAACGCCCCATCGTGTCAAAAAGGTTAAAAAACAAAAACACGTTTTTTTTCAAACAATTAAAAAAAGAGCAAGAATCGAATTTCATAAAGTCATTTAAATACTAAAAAACTATTCACTATTTCATTATTTTCCAAAATTTTGCAGGGTAGAGACTTGCAAAAGAGACATACGGAGGAACATTCTAGAGGAGCACAATACTTTGGAACCTGAGTATTATTCAAAATATGAGAATTTGAAGGGTATGGTGATTCACTCTAAACCCTTTTCATAAAGTTTTTTTAATATTAAGAAGGTATTCAATATTTTCATTATTTTGCCAAAATTTACAGGAGACGGATTTGGAAGAGAGACATATCGGGGAGCACTGTGGAGCAGAAGAATACTTTGGAACAACATAAATATTCAGAAAATCAAGTTTTTAAGGGTATGGTGATTCACTCAAAACCCTACATTCAGAAGAAAAAAGAAACATACTTACCTTAAATCCTTGTTTTTGTTTGCTTACGTGAATGCAAAATTTCACCCCATGGTTTAACTCCCTCTATCACTTCAAAATTAGGGCTTTTCATTATAGGTATTTTAGATCTAATGAGTTTATTTTTCTATATATAAGTGTTTGGTATGTGATGCAAAGGGACCACTTATTGCATCGGATCCCAAACGCAGTCGACCCTCTGATTTTTTTTTTTAAACGGTTTCTGATTTGATGTTTTTTTTTAAATGTTTTCTGATTTTCTAGTGCGTCATTTTGACATAAACGCACTGGTGCGTTTATGTATAAGGAACACATCGATAAAGCCATCTTTTTTTTTAATTTAAAAAATATGGTGCATAAAAAAAATATCGCCAATGTTTTCTCATCTAAACAACACGGAAAATGTTGTCACGTAATTTTTTTTATTTTTTTTTATTTTCTTCTCTTCGGTGTGTAATTTTTCTATTGTTTTTTTATGAATGTTTAATTTTTTTGCTATGTTTTTGTTTTCTACTATAGTCGTTGTCATGTTTTCTCGCACTGTTGTAATTCACAATATTTTAAAAAAGAAATTAAATTGTTTGGTGTGTGTTGTTGTATGGAACGCCCCAGTGCGTTTTATGTAATAAACACATTGGTGATTTGTATATAAAAAGCGCATCGGTTACAACGATTTTTTTGCTGAAAAATATGTGATTTATTTATAAAATATATTTAATAATTTTTGTATTCAATGGTACAGGTTGTATATTGATAAAAATATGAGTGAAAAAAGTTCAAATAAGAAAAGTTATGGTCGACACAATGATGACACATCCGGAAAAACAAAAAAGGTGGGTTCTCTATAAATTTTATACAAAATTAATATGGTTTAACTATATGTAAGTTTAACTACTATGTATTGGTTAGTGTGTGTCACGCATGGCCACAAAATGAGGAAGTTCGATAAGATTGTTTCTTATCTAAGTGCAAAAGAGCATAAAAGCTTGATGGAAAATTGCAGAGGGATGAATCAGGTGAATAAAAAAATACTATTCAATATGATTTTTTATTTTTTTTTCATTAATAATATACTTAGGAATATTAGATGACATGTTTCAAACAATCTATTAATTCACATATGTTCAATGTTCTACAGGCACAAACAACGAGGGAACAAAATGTCATCATAACAAAACAAAATGAATTAATATAGAAGTTGTAAATGATGATGAATTGATCTTTAGCTCATCGGGAGTGGTGTTGGAGATTAATCAAATAGGAAAAAACTTTTACAGAAATATGAGGGATATAGTGGAACGAACGTATAGATGTAATTTCCACTTACAATATAGAAATCAATCCAATGATTCCAAGAACCAGGTTATATTTAAACTACGGGAAGTATTTCCAGAACAATGGTCAATGAGACCTGTTAGACTTGCAATAACAAAAACATACAACAACAAAAAAGAATCATTCAAAAAGTAATATTCCTAAAAACACTTTTTTTTAGAATATATATATATATATATATATATATATATATATATATATATATTACAAAGTATTCATTTATTAATATATCAATTTTGTGATATTTAGTTTTCATATATCAATATAAAAATACTTTATTGTCATGTTATTTTTTCAGGAAAATTATGAAAATCCCAGGGAACCAACGAGCTGATACCTGAAATATGCCAGTAGGAATGTCCAAAAAAGTGCACAGGGAGATGGTCAAAGATTTGGACATAATTGCATCGCAGGAGGAGCTATCTCAACAACAACGTTCTTCAAATGTATGTAATCATTGAATTTTTCTATTAGGTACAAATAATTACTTAAGCATTAAATATTAATTTTCAAATATTCTCTTACAGAAAGGAAAGAAAATGAAACTCATTCTGCGCATAAAACTGGACGACAAGGAAGAAAATGGTTGATAGCAAAGTTTGTGAGTAATTTTTATTTCCTTATAACAACTTAAGGTTTTTTTTTTGTATATTTTAAGTTGTTTTACAACAACAAGTGTTAACATACAAAGAAGAGCCATCAGAAAAAATTGATTGACATTGGGTTAATTAACGGTTGTGAGTATATGTTGGCATATCAAAAATTAATTGTGGAATTTATCAGTATAATCTATGTTGTTTTACTTCTATCATTTTATAATTAATGAAAGAAAGATGATATTTTATATTAAATCTATAATTTATTATGGGCTATAAAACTTGCAGGAAACAAAGTATGGAACATGCCAACAGAAGAATTGTTGAAACAAGGCATGATATTGATTTTGAACATATGTGTATGATTCATGAGTTAATTCTTGCTTTGGAGGTACGCCACTTTTCAATTTACATTCATGTATATTATTTATTTCAATTTTCATTATTCTCACCAATGTAGATAGACTCATTATAGTTCATTTTTATGCTTTCTAGATGGAACTTGAAGAAGAACAAAAGAATCGATACAATCAACCAAACATTCAGGAAAATAACCCAAGGCATGGAAGTAGCTCGAGCACTAACAACAGTTCCAGTGAAGAATGATGAGCAATATATTTGGATATCAATGCAAGCTGCAATTGTATTTTTTTGAAATAATTGTCT
>ML780737.1:316338-327604 GCA_009831015.1 Picea engelmannii
GGTCGATGTTTCTCAGTGTATTTTAATTATTAATCTCATCGGTGCATTTAATATTAAAACTCACTGGTGCGTTTCATATGAAATTTGCACCGGTGTTTGTATGTAATCAATTAGCATTGGTTTCAATATTAATTTAATACCACAAAATTATATTAAAATTTTGGTCATTGGTTCGTTAATCTTATATGAAGCACCGCTGCATATGTGTTATTGATACCCACTGACGCTATTGTGTTATTGATAAGCATCAGGGCTTGTTTGTTACTGCAAAGCACCGATGCTTTCGATTTTTAATGAACCGTGGGGTTTTCCCCTGTAACGCACCGGTGCATATTATTTTATACAACATCAGTGTCTTCTTATTAATAACGCATCGGTGCCTTCTATGCAGAAAGCCCCGGTGCTTATCAATAACACAATATCGTCGATGATTATCAATAACACATACGCATCGGTGCTTTGTATAAGATTAACGCATCGATGACCAACTTTTTAATATAATTTGGTGCTTATCAATAACATGAAGACCTTCGTGCTTAATTTCAAGAGGATGAAATTAAGCGAAGGCTTATTAGCTTTGCAAATAAACATGAAGACCACTTGGCATCAATCGAATAACTACATTCTGAACGTGAAGAATTTGAGGAAGAAATATTCTCACTTAGGGTTAAACAAGATATTATCGTCTTGCCAATGAAGGAATATATTGAAGAATGGCTCGAGAGATCATTGACACAAATAGTTAACCCAAAGTAACTACCAAGAAGCAATTATTCCAAGAAGGTTTGAAGCCCAAGTATAAATACATGAAGACCCCGACATCAAAAACATCTGCCAGAGAGCGAGAGAGATACATCCATCCATCTATCGTTCCTATGCTATTTTGTGAGTGCATTTTTTTTTTAAGCATTTCCCTTCTTTTCTTCCCAATCTATGAATCATTCAGCTTTATTGGTTTACTATTTACTCATAAAGCTGATCCTCGATTGCATTTCTCCTTGTCTTCCAGGTTACTGATACTATTTTATTTGGTCCACAGGAGCCCCATCCCAATTTATTTCGACAACTGCATTTCCTTTTATCGTTTAAGTATCGAGAACATTATGTTTTGTGATAAGAAAACACTTTATTGGAACTTGAATATCTATGAATAATTATTTTTTGACTCTTGCAAAGATTTATTCCAAGCGTTCATAACATTTGTGGTTTCAAACTTTTTTTATAAAGCAATGAGATCTTGTGTGTGTTTCTCCTATGCATCTTATGATTTTAAATGAATGAAAACAATTAAATCTCTTTGATTTTTGGGCCATCGATCTTATTTTTGTCTATGGGTCTTGCTTCAAAATATTTTTCTCAGTATCTAAAGTAATAGATGTGATGGAATGGATGTAGTTTTTCCATTATTGCATGTGACATTATTATCTTTCTATTATATTTGATATGTTTAGTTATTTTACCACCTAGTCCACTCATAGGTGTTGGTGTTATGAATGAATGAATCTATGTTTCGAGCAAGTATATTGAATATTTGAGTGAGAAAGAGGAGTACCAGCTCTATAAAAAACATAGAGGGGAGTATTGATTAGTCTTTCAAGAATACCCTAGGAGGTTGACTCTTGTCCTTAACAAGAAAAGAGATCAACATCGCCTTGACTCTTCACTTTAGTAATGAGTCCATTATTCGTTGAGTTTATTGCATTTAGAAAATCATTAGGCATTTGTTGAATGCACCTTCTCAATGCACACTCACTATTATAGCTTCCATTACCAATTGTAGCATTAAAAAAGAACATGTGTGAATGTAGATGTCGACTCACTTTATGTGTATCATTTTTTGTTATGGTTGCAAGACTTGATGTTATTAATATTTTTGACAAAAGAATTATAATAACATTAGATTTAGTGTTGTTGTCTTCTAATTTTTTTGATAGTTATAAATATTATCACATATATATTTGTTCCTATTTAGATAGTATTTGTAAATGTTGAGAAAAATAAATAAAAAAAGCAAAAACACTAAGTCTAATATGGTCATAATTTTTTTGTTGAATTGCTTAGCGATTTTTTTTTGTTATAATGCATTAACAACGAGTCTTGCAACTACATAAGAGAAATAAAAATGACAAAACTAATATGTTCTTATATTCACATAGTGAGTCCTTTTTAAATGTCGTATTGGTTTTGGAACAAGCTAATAAGATCCACGATGGTGCCATAAGAAGTGTATTTAAATATGATGTTGTTATTTGGTTTGCACTTGTTCTTGTGTTGGAAGGAAAGATAATGGTCAATAGCTTTCCTTCGAGAAGAAGCACAAGTATGCAACTACTGCTCAGGGTTGCATTTGTTCTCACATCCACCTTTAGCACTAGTACATCTATAAATTTGAACATGCTTTTCCATAACCCTAGTTTTGACTTTCTTGCATGATGAGCCATGATTGTTGGTCTCTTGACAAAGTAAAGAGGTGATTTCACCTTAACCAAGGTTAGTGTTCTGATGTTTTTATTGGCAATGTGCTTGTACTTGTGCTAGATGAAAAGTTATATGGCATTGGTTTTTGTCCAAGACTATGGCTTTCCAAGGCCAAGTTTTTGCATAGTGGTTCTAGCTACATAGAAAATATGCAAGATGCGTATGTTTTATTGTCATCTTGTCTTCTTCCAAGTTATTCGACGTGTCCTCGGGCTCTGACCATTTTTCTGCGTGGTTGTAATCCCCATCCAACATTAAGTCATTAATTCTAATTGACAAGATGCCATACTTAACATGTAAAGACACTAAATGTAACAACATTTAAAAAAATTAAAAATAAACGTGTTCAATAAAGAAAAGTGAATCATATTTAAGAACTGGTTTCAATTTACTTTCTTAAGAAATGATGCCCATTTTTTCCAATAATGCCAATGTTGGCATTCTCATTAACACCAATACTATAATGTAAAATAATATTATCTGTATAATAGTGAACATATGCAAGGATCACTCCAATTCTTAATTTATATGACAACCACTTTTTTCAAAGCATGCACATCAGAAAACCATTAGATATTTCCCAAGGGTAATTTTATGCTTAGATTATGAAGAACAATCATTTTTCCATCAAATAACATATACATCTATTCAAATCAAGCTAACAACAAATATAACATATATTAGAGAAATGGAAGCAATATTCACTGGGATACAATTTATCTTTGTTCCAAAATCATAGTAGAGAAACACTTTGTAGGTAGCCTCAAACAGAAATAATTTACTCTGCTTAAGCGTGTACTTCACAAGGGAATTCACATGGCCATTGAAACCCACATTGGAGTCCATTCCAAAGCCCACTTAGCCTTGTGAACATGCATTCTCCCTTGTGGGGAAAAATAGAGTTAAATCAACTAATACTTGGCACCAATGAAAGCAAACAAAATAGACTTGGTTGAAGCATTTTTACCAACACTTGGCATCAATGCAGTAATCCCCACAGAGTATTCTACATTTTTCAGAAAATGCCAAGAATTCAAAATCGAGTTTGGAAAACCATTTTTTTGGACTCAAGATGAGGCTTACAAGATCATATGGCATGGATACCCCTTGAAGTTTGTTGGATTCAATACAAAATCACCTAGGGAGGTGTTTTATTATCAATTCACGTTGTCTATCCAATGAACTTCAAAGAAATTATCCCAAACATGGTCAAGATCATACTATGGAATTAGTTCTTGAATTTAATCGAGGTCCAACTCATGTTTAGCCTTGAATACTATCATTGTTGGCCAAACCCAAAGAAACAAATATCTTCAACATATAAAGTGATGTATGTCACAAACACCCAATTTTCTCAAGCTCAGTGGCACATAAAGACAAACATATCAAACACATTGGGTGTCACATCCAACAGAGAGCCATAATTCTTTCACATAAAGATTAATTTATCACATACATGGGTATTACAATCAAAAGAGAGCCAAAAATAGTTGGCACATAAAAACAAACATTTCATGTACATGATTATGATAATTAATGTAATTTTAAATACTCTCCTTTGGATAGCATTTAAAATCCAAGCCTAATTTCATTAACATCAGCATGTGAATCGATTTCCTTAAAAGCGATTATTCATTCTTTGTGGAATAGTTTCTTCTAATTCAAGGCTCATAATAAATCAATTTCTTTCTAACAACACAAAGTGATATAATATGAAACTGGTACTCTTCTATGGTAGTGATTTACTTAATCTAAGAAGTTGATTTGCAACGTAAAAATAAGCCAAGTAAATGTAGAGTCAAACAACATTCCATATCCATTATGAGCAAGTCCAAACCCAAAATCATTTTGAGAGGAAAATATGTCATTTAGAAAGTGACAAATTGATTTGGCATCTAGAGGACTTACCCAAACAAAGTTGCAATGAATCTGATCTGTATTATTGCACGCCCAAGAATGAAATATCTTAATTATTTTCTTTATTAGACTGATCAATATGGGTGGTTTTCTAATAACACATGTGGTGAAAATTATAGAATGATTTATGCATTCCACCATTAGCATCATGCATCATACATCATTCATCAAATAGAAACCAAAACTAAAAGCTACAACCATAATGTTTGTACTGAAGAACAAAAAATCACAAATTTTACTTACTAGGAAGCTAAATATATCATTTTCACCGAGCAAGTGTGGTCATAGCTACCATATGCATAACCATAAAATGTTTCTGGTTATAATGGGTTTCAATCCCAATTTAACTAGCAATTTTTTTTTAAACAGCTTTAGAGTAAATTCAAATATCCATATCGGCACTTGGTTAGTAATATCTGAAATCTTAAAATTTATAGCATCTGCTACCAATATCAATTAACATGACAATAGAACAATAATGCAATTGAATGGAGGTAATTGAAGAGAATTTACCTCAATTTACAAGTGACACTTACTCCCAATTCACTTACGTTCTTGACTGGTATGTAGTTTCCTCAATTCTAGTAATACTGCACCCATCAACTACAATTCCTTGCCACTGCCAACTCTCATGGTGCCAGCCGGTTTCCTCCCAGCCATACTCGGGGAAAACTTCTTTTTCTGAGACCCCAGAGCTATGTGGGTTCATAACCAATTTTGGGTGCAAAATATACTCAACACGGATTTTATCATCCATTGGTAAACATCCACATTAGTAATGCTAGCTTCCTTGCAAATCTCATTTACCATTAAGTTAAGTTATTCATGCTAGCAGAATTTTTGAAACATTTTTGTATTTTCGAGGTTACCCCCTAAACCATGGTTTCCCCCTTCTGTTTATAGATCTCGCGAGGCTATCCATCTCACCCCCTTCATGCAACATTTCCTAAATTATTAATTAATAATTCCCCTAATATTCATCACTCCCCCGCCTTGTGTCCTCCCCATTTTTATTTTTGTTTTTTCCTTTTCCTAATTAAAAATTCATTTTTTTATTATAAAATAATAGTATATTTAAGAGCCCCCTAAAAGTGGGTAATTACTTTATGAATTAATTCAACGGTGAGGTCTTTTAATTTTACTTTAGATTAATTTGGCATTTGGAAGAATTAGTTATTGGGGAATAAGATTATCCCACCTTACTGCACGCCCCCAGTCAAAATAATCAATACATTATGCTAATAGAGACTCAATGCCTCTATTGAGACTCCACAACTTCCTTAAGAATTCACTAGTTATATCCCACACCCATAGGAGGCATTGACAAACCCTCTATAGAGACTAGAAGTATAACCAGTCGGAGGAGTAAAACTCTGAGTAATGAGTACAACTTCCTAAGGCCATACTAAACCCAAACCTTTGATGAATGGACTCAAAAATTTGTGCTATGTTCAAAGGCGACACGACTGTTGTCGATAGGAGACAATACTCTTTTCACACCCTTCTTTTTTTTGTTTTATATATGTGGAAGAATGGTATGATACAAGAGAGGAAACGAGTGTCACGAGCAAGCCAACAATTTCCACGCAGTGGAACATACTCATGCGTGATGTATGGGAACACATGTAGGATATGGACACTCGGGGGGATGTTTCCTCTAGGGGTAAAGCGTATCAAGCTGCAGAGGATATATGGAAGGAATTGCTTGGTGAATGCTGATAATTATTGGGGAAATAGGCTTATAACGAGAAAGCGAGAGCCGAAATTAGGCTGAACAATGTGCACAGGATGATGAAATTCAATTACAAATTGACACTAGAAAGAAACTTCCAGTAATGTTCTTTTTCGTAGATTTAATCCATTGGGCCCGAAAAAGCATAAAACAATACCAAGGAGAACCCTTCTAGTCAATGGTGACTAGAGTATTATTTTTTCGTAATTGATCAATTTGGTCCGGAAAAGGGTTAAACTTATACCGAAATAGACAATGTCCTTTCAAATCCATCTAACAAGTGTGAAAGAGACAAGCTCACTCAACAATCTTTTCATTTTAAGGAGTCTGAAAAGAGCCTAACTAAGACTCTAGGATGTTGTTCTGAGAAATACATAATGGAGGGAATCCCATAGGTAGTGGTCAATGATATTGGGTAAGAAGAATGAGTTTCGAATGCAGAGTCGTGACGGGACTACAAGGGACTCCCAGACCTATGGAGTAACTTTTTCATGGGCATCAAATGGGAAAAGTGCTTTAATTAGGGCACCTATGTTTGGTAAGTCTCTACCACTTAATAACAACACTTCTAGTAATAACGAGAAGGTTACATGTCACTAAAAAATGGGTTCATACCTAGGGCATATGAATCATGGTCATAGGGCCATGCAAAAATGCAAAGTGAGGTGAAAACCTATCCTATATGTCAGTGACAATATATACCTATTGGAGGCACAAATGGTCTAAAGAACGTTGGAAATCCATTATATCTTGAAAAAACCACTTCAAACAATGTCTTACATTGCATAATTAGTCCATATGGTTTCAAAAATAGGAAATATATGTTGAAAACTATACAAAGTGGGTAAAAGTTTTCTACAAATAGTAAAAATAACAAATTTACATAGTGATTTTGAGGCCATTTCACCTACGATCTTTCAGTGACGATTCTGGGAGCTACAGTCAACGAAATTGGAAATCGTCTAGACCAAGTAAGTGCCCATCATGTGCTCTTCCATTTTCATGGTTTAAATTTTAAATTTAGTCTTCAATTTTTTAGTTTCGGAGGTCGTAAGGTGGGGAAAAGGGGTGTACACGAGATATAGTTCATCGGGCCGCATATACGACCCCATGACCGTGGGAAAAGCAAAGTTTGCCTGCGTACATCGATCCGTATACACGATTGTTCAAATTGAAGCCCATTTACAACTCCGTGAACATGTTCTTTATGAAGAATAACTCAAAATTTGATGTTTCCTTTGCAGGATGGTGTTTGAATAGAGAGAGACGGAGCACAAGGATGTCAATGTTGTCGAAGAAAGAGATATGAGGGCCCAACAAGAATTACAAATATGTGGACTCTATAAGTTTTGGGCCATAAAAGGAATGATGGCACAAGCGAGGTTGCTCCAAATGTTGATAAATTATTTGAATCTAGAGACTGAGGCCTTCAATCTCGATGGGAAACCATTGAGAATTGAGGTGGACGATATTTATTTCACTACAGGCTTGTCTCGTTAGGGTGAGATGGTAAACCTCAAGGCTCGAGGGGTTGGAGGTGGGAGGACCATAGAAGAGTACATCTCCACCTATTGCGTTGCAGAAACAGAGAAAGCAGGGAGCCAAATCCCTATTAAGGAGATTGATAACCTAAGTTTGAAGATTATTGTCCTAGTTCTCACACAAATATTAGGATTGGCCTCGCTACATCAGGAATCGAGGCCACTTATGTTTTATGATGTGGAGTGTTTGAGACCCACAATTTAAGATTGGAGCAACTCTCCATTGGCCAACATGAAGAGTGAACTTACTGACTGCAAACTTGGGAGGATGAGAAACTTTGGGTTTGCATCCATTTCATGTAGTTTTTTCTTCGAGAGGGTTCCAGCCCTTAGTCCAAGAGTGGAATTTCCTCCACGCGGTTTATGCGATCCAACCATGACCTGGTGGACAAAAGTGATGAGGCAGTTGGGAGGTGGTAGAGTGCCAACCCCTTACAATGATGAGTTATTTCACTGGTGGCGACGACAGATCATTTTCATCGATGACTATTCCTATGAGGGAATCGTGACATGCCATTACCTCCAGGATCCGCATTTGGGGAGACTGGTAAGAATTTTAATTTTTGTATATTTCATTTTTTTTGTGTTTTTTTTATTTTATTTCATAAATGCAAAATAAAAACGCAAATATTTTTGGTATGGCATCATATACCAATGTGTATCTCTCTTATGTAGATGTAGGTCCACAACGAATGGATGGATATCCATGACATCGACGCAACAACTGAGGGAAGGAGATGGCAGGCGGGGATGCAGAGCGAGTTCTTTAGAACGTGCAGGGAAACCCATCACGTTTGATGCACATGATTCTTATGCTCCAGGTCAAGGATCTGGCAGAGGCTATGCAAAGGCCAATTGTAGGTGTACCCCCTGTGTTAGTGAGACTCTTTCGATGTCTCGCTAACGCTATAGTGTTCTATCATGACATGCACCCGGGACCACAGGCTTAGACACCATGGTCATTTGATGCACCGGCCATATGTATGTCTTAAAGGCTACAAGCCTAATTTTGTACTATGACACCATATTTTTTTAAACTTAAAATACAAGAACTTTTGGTCTTTGGATTTACTTATATATCTTAGAATGGATGAATGTATGAATGTGTGTTTCCTTTGCTTAGCTATGTGACAAATGGTAATCTAAAACGTAATTAACATATGCATCATATACTTGATTAGAATTTCTAGGGACATGATTATAAGTAATGAAATCAAAATATCGTTCCAAAAGGCGTACCTGAAGGAATTGTCGTAGTAGCATAGGATCCCTAACACAATACATGTTGTTTAATTGACACACAACTAACTAGGAATCCAAATGAACCTTTAAAGATCAAACACCATGTGAAATGGCATCATGTAATAGGTCAATAACGATGCTATACTCAACCGCATTGTTCGTCAATGGCTCTAGAAAAACGCCTCCTGAAGACACCAGTTGTCCGTTGGGTGAATAGATAACCCAAGCAGTGGAAGCTACATTCTGAGTATGACGACTGGCACCGTCCGTGAATCCTAAGAACACCAATGATTTCGCTGACATTTGCCAACCAAGAGGAAACTCAATAAGTAAACTGGCAACAACAAAGAATAAAAGAAAACTATATACACTAAAGTACAATAGTATACAAAGCTCATGCTCGAGCTGGAGGGCTCAAGCATAATAATTCTTGAGATAGAGCCTATTTTTGGGCTCTTTCAGCACGCTCCCTTCATAATTCTCTAACTCATAGGCTCCTTTTTCTAGGAAACGTCTCACTATATAAGGACCGTGCCACGTGGGATTGATCTTCCCTACTCCCAGCTATTCTTTAGCTTGGTCGTAAAGAAGGACCAAGTCACCCTCACCGTACTACCGGGGACAAACAAATTTATCATATTGAACCTTAACATGATGCTTATTTGTCTTGATGGCTAGGGAGACATCTCAATGCTGCTCATTGAGTTACTCCAAGTGTACAAGGCATTCTTCGAGATCAATCGTGTTAGGTAGGAGCTCAATTGCTAAATTAAGAGAAAGGATCTCGCACTCAATGGGAAGGACTGACTCCACTCCGTGAACTAGATGGAACGGTAAAAAACCAATGGAAGTCTTTACTGCAGTTCGGTATGCCCATAGAGCATGGTACATCATCATGTGCTAGTTATATTTACTCTACCTGATAGTTTTTTGCAAAATGGCCTTCAGATATCTATTCATGAACTCCACTTGCCATTCGCTTGGGGATAATAAGACGACGAATGATCTTGATTGAACCCCATTTTTTATGCCAACTCGGTCATCATTGTGTTATGAAAGTGACTGCCATGGTCAATGACAATCTACTTCAAAATTCCAAATCGAGCCATAATTTGATTGAATACGAAGTGTGTTGCAGTCTCATCATTGGATTTAACTGTAGACATGGCCTCAACCAACTTGATAAAATAATCGACATCCACGATAATGTGATAGTGCCCCCCAGTCGAGGCTAGGTTGCAGTCCATTAAATCCACCCCCCACTTGATGAAGGGACCAACGATAATGACTAGGTGCAAAGGGGCATGGTGCGAGCGCGTCTTACAAGAGAAAACTTGGCAAGGGTGACAATTCTTGACCGCTTCTACACAATCCTTACAAATTGAAAACCAAAAATAACTAGCTCACAATATTTTTTGGGTTGTCGCAAGTCCATATAAGTGACCACCACATGCCCCATTGTGACATTCATTGAGTACAACTTCAGTTTCTTCGTTAATCAAACAACGACGCAAAATAGAATCTACCCCTCAATGATACAAAGTGTCATCGATAATGTGGTAGTTTTTAGCTTGATGGCGTATATGTCATTGACCGTCTCTCAAGAGATGTTGGGGAAGCTTCAGAGTTTGAATATATATTAAAATACCTCCATACCAGGGGTCCAAATGATCAGGGGATCAAATTTTGCTCAATTTTCAAAGTGCTCAGAATACAATGAAAACAGTGCCATTGCATCCGTCTCGTCTTCCTGATTCCGGCAGTATATTTACTTTCGCAAACGGAGTCCGTATGGAGGAGATATCGCGATCTGTCCGCCAAGCCAAACAGGCAAAAATTTGGGATGCTGACTGTACCTGTCCGTACAGTTCGTACGACCACGTGGCAGGGTCGTACCATCATGATGACGTGGCAGATTTTTATTGGTTAGTTGATAGCGTATTGAATGGTGACACGTGTCTGGTTGGTGGCGAGTTATATGAGGGCACGTGGCCCAATCTATGGGCGCCACGTGTCCCCTGATCATTTGTTTATATGATTGTATAAAATTATATGGGGAGCCCGCGGGGTTCGACCCCGGGACCTCCCCCAGCGTAAACACTTCATAACTCTCTGCTAGCCAAGGTTTCGCCATTCGTGCCTTGTTAACTATACCATAAAGAATATATTTATGTTTGAAGTTATGCCAACGGGAAAGGGGGGTCGGGCCAGGGCTTAGCCCCGACCCGTGGATGCATTACAACACATATGACCCACATATATTGGCCCGAATGTTTGGCGCGCGCGCGCATTCATTTATATTGTATATTGTATTGCAATACATTGCAATTGCAATGTATTTGTTATATATGTTATG
>ML780737.1:333295-346702 GCA_009831015.1 Picea engelmannii
TGCTGTCTATGTGTATTTTTACATAAGTAATCCTTAATTATGTGTTGCAAATTGATCCAGTTGCTTTAAACACATAACATTTCACTTGCAATAATTATTCAAGTTTTTCAAGTCTTCTTCATTTTTAGATCACCAAATATGAGATAAGGAAAATGTGCCCATCAACAAATGAGTCATCATAAACAATATCCTCATCCTACCTAGGGAAATCTGACATTAATTCCGCAAAGACTAGCGATTTCTTAGATTTTGCGAAGACAAAATCAAGATCAAATTGTTGCAAAATCACAATCCATTTATTGTATTACCCCCCTATGATACGCCTTGTCAATTTGTATTGAAATGGATTGACATTGGTGACCATGGTATTCTTGCGAAGTAAGATATAAGGGTGCAATCTTTGAACCGCATGCACGACTGCTAAGGTTAGCTTCTCCATGTGAGAGTACTTAAGTTCATGACCGATTAAATTTTGACTAAGATAATAGATAACTTGCTCATGGAGCTCGTCATCCTCCTAAACGAGAACCATGCCAACCATCCCTTCAGACGCGGATATATAAAGCAAGAAATATCTACAATAGTTTGGAGGACTAAGCAGAGGTGCTAACACTTTGGATTTTTTAAGGGCATCAAAGGACTTATGGGCTTGTTCATCCCATAAGAACATAGTATCATTTTTCAAGAGATGCATAAACCCCTTAGTGATATTGGCATAGTTATCCATAAAGAAACGTAGGAAGTTAGCTTTCCCCTGTAAACCCCGAAGTTGTCAAATACTGCACGGGGGAGGCAATTGAAGTATTGCCTCTACCTTCATGGGGTCCACGATGATCCCTTACTTAGAAACTATAAATCCAAAAACACAGACTGACCTAACGCGGAAGATGCATATATGAGGGTTTCATCTAATATGGTAATGACGCATATTTCAAACACAAGCCGAAGATGAGTCGAATGGTCCACTCTCTCGTGAGAGTGAGCAGTGAGGTCATCCAAATAATCCTCGACTATATGTTTGAGGTCATGGAAAGAAAAAGTCATAGCCCGCTGAAAATTCACTACGGTGTTTTTAAGGCCGAAAGGCATTTTCTGATATGAAAACGTACCTCAAGGACAAATAAACGTTGTCTTATGTTGATCTTTGGGCTTAATTTGGATCTGATTGTAGCCTGAAAATACGTCCATAAAAGAAAAGATTTCACTCTTGACACACTCGTCAATAATCTGATCAATAAATGGTGTAGGGAAATTATCTTTAGGACAAGCTTTATTCAGGTCCTTGAAATCCATACACACACAGATGATTTCTTTCTTCTTATCCACGAGAACATGGTTGGATACCCATTCATTCAAGGGAACTGGGTAGATGAAGCCAACATTAAGTAGTTTCTTCACCTCTGCCTTAATGGTGTGGGCCTTCTTGGGATTCACAATTCTAAGACGTTTTCGAATCGATTTAGCATTCAAACGAGTCTTTATTTCATGTTTGACAATACTAGGGTCAATTCCTGACATTTCTTCATATGACCAAGCAAATACATCTCATAATTCCTTAAATAGATCGATGTAAGTCTAAATTTCTTCAGGCGAACAATCCACACCAATATAAACGTTCTCAGCCTTACCAGGGGTTTGAGAGATGTCAATCGCAATGGTAGGAGAGACATTTTCCATGTTCCCTTCAACATATATGCCATGCTTATCCAACAGGTCCATGGTGTGACAACCAATATTGCTCATGCGGACCTAAACTCATCTTGTTTGATCCTATCAAGCTCTGGGAGAAATAAGATCCATGGTGAAGGTCCTCTGAAGGCCTATCAGGACCCATCATGGCCTCTAAGATTGCTTCGTTCGAAGGCAAAGTACCGTCGAGGAAATCATGTGAACTAGACGAGTTTATGGCCCATATGGGCTCTCGAACAGATCCATCTCTTTCGTTCACAAAGAGGGAGGATCTGGGTCTGCAGTAGCTTCATGGATAGCATGATATGCAATATTAGCTACAGATAATGACATTGCCATTATGATGTGTGAATGACCTTCATGCAATGCAGTCGGAGCAGGTAGAGTCCATGGGTCATCGAAATAAGATGTGAGAAATGAGATAGACCTCAATAATGATTAGGATTCATCGAAAATGACATTAATATACGAGATTGGTGCCGAGAAATTAAAGATTCCCATCAAGGAATGATAAATATCGACACCAATGTTCTTAGTTGCCTTCTGAGAATTCTCGACAATGAGGATCGAGGGTCCCACCAATGCAGAGGAACTAGAGCGCAAGAAAGATAATTGGTCGATCGTCACAATATTGCCTTTATGAGGAAAGCATAAAACATGAAACACCGAGGACGCGATAGCTGACAAACCGTAAGTCCAATTACACCCTAGTAAAATATTGTAGTCAAGGGGTGCATCAACCACCTCAACCTCGATCGCCACAGTTTTACCGCCTTACTGGAATTGAAAGGCGGGAGGATACCATGGGGTCTGAATGAACGTCCATCAAATACAGTCAACATAGTCATATACTGAGAAAGTTGGGAATATCCAATGGCTTTCCAACAAGATAGAGACATCACAGACGTCGAAGCACTTTCATCAACGACGATACACTTAACAATTATATTCATACATTCCACATGAATTTTAAAAGCCACATGGTAAGGTAAGTGAGGCTGGACATCTGGGACATCGAACTTGATAACTTTTGAGTCACTTGATTCAAGAGCTCCCAACGTAGATAACAAGGCATTCCTTTGTGTTGGCCATGTCTGGAGTACCTCCAAAGTTAACATCACACATGACATTTGCCCCAAATCTTCGACAATCGAGTAATTTTGGGCGACTCTGCCATTGGGATTATGAGTAGGGCTCTTAAGAACTCCTTTCAGAATGCAAGGTGCAGGGTCAGGCTTATCGATCTCCAAAGGTCTTTCCGGAGGGGGAGGCTCTGTACCCAAAGTAGGTTGTTGAGGACCATAATCACGAGTCCTAGTGGCTATGCTAACCTCAAATCGTACCATATTGACGCATTGATGACCACCATCATGTGTTAGGGGACTTTGACCTCCACCCGATGCATTTCCGATGTTTGAGGTTCCTGAGGCCATATTTTGATTATGCGGAAATAGATTAGTTAACACAGTGGGTTGTTGCGTTATAAGTGATCCAAAAAGGATCCAGAGAAGGCTAAGAACAACTCAGGATGCTCAGAATGGCTTCAGCAGACAACAAAAGGGAAAACATTCAAAGTTCTTAAAACTCCGTTGAAATGGCATGATCGCAAAGAGAACATCACAAGCTTTCTAACAGCGTAAACGACTCGTCAAACAGAGTTACGAATCAAAAGTTATATGTGGTCAAAGTTTAGGTCAAACTTGGTCAAAAGTCAAAAGGTCAAGGTGACACGTGGCACCACTGCAAGGGTGACACGTGGCACGTCTGTACAGCTGAGTTGGCATGGGATGATGTGGCAAAGTCGTACAGGTTGATGGCAGACATGTGGGCAAATCAAATTGTGATAAGTGTCAGTTTCATGGGCAAATAACATGGCGCCACGTGGCCCAGTCGTGGGTTGCCACGTGGCACCCTTCTAATGGTTGGCATGACCAAAATTTTTATGACTCCATAGGAGCCAAACTCTTGACCTCTCCTTAGCCCAAAGGCCCCATGACTTTGTGCTAGCCAACACTCCAGGACTTGTTTGTAATGTGGTGAAACTTTTATTTAAGTTTAATTTTTATGTATGCCAAATGAAAGGGGCTCGACCTTCAGACCAACCCTTGGTTAAATGTGTTGGTCCATGCGACCATATTCCAACCGTCATATATGCCATTCCATCGATTTAATATCCAATTGTCCACCGTTTTATCCCTCCGCCAAGCTTAACCGCCGCCAAACTATCCACCAATTTAGCACGTGCGCCAAAACTTGTTACAATCACATACTAAAAGCGGAGCCTACGGGATTAGATCCCAGGACCTCCACTAACCAATGACTTAGAATAGCCACCACCAACCAACGCGCCAACAAACTCAATTCTTACATAACCGCATTTTTTTTTGTAAAAAAAGGGGGCTCAGTTAGTACATTGGGTACACAAAGAGCACGAGAGGCAGAGCAAGCGTGTCTGTACAGTGTGGATTTGGGCGTAGTTTTTGAGACAATGCAGTGATTAATTGCAAGAGCAGTGGCACGGAACGAGGTAGGGGTGTCTTTTGGGCCAAAAAGTGTCAGACTCGGATCGAGGCATGGAGACAGTCATTTTCAGGTAAAACAACACCACGAATGCAGTGGTGGTGTTAGTTTTCTTATCTGAGTAAAGCTTTTGTAGCTTAACTCCATAATGAGGTATACTTGTGTATTTTGCCCAATTCTTTTGTGGAGTTAATAAAAAGACCTACCCATTTGAGAGCAGGACCCGGAGACGTAGTCCACCAGGGAGTAACTCCGTTATCAAGTTATTTGTGTTCATATTGCATGCTTATGTCTCTTTCCTTTTGAGCTTTTCCTTCTTTATGGTGTACTTTTGTTTATGCTCATTTAATACAATTCTTTAATAAGTCACCTGACGAAAAGATCCTGGATCATGTTGGTATCAGAGCATTCGTCTTTGACTTGAATTGTTGAGTATGAATGCTTAATAGGGCCAAGCATAAGTAGGGTGAAGGAACTCTTAAGACATTCAATCCTGAAGCAAGAAGATGGTAGAAGAGGAAAAGTGTGATGAATAAGAGAAAAACTTTCACATGGTCTTTCATCGCATGTCAGAAATGGTCGAACGAATGTATGGAGATTACGAGAAGAGGATGAAGAAGAAAGGGAAGAAAAAGGAAGCACATGCAGATGATGATGCTTCGGTAAACCAAGGGGTTTGAGGAGATCCTCCTGAGCCTCCATCTTCGCCTTCAAGTTCTAGTTCTTCTTCCTGTGAGCATTCTCATCATTCTCATCATTCTAGCCATAAAGCCTCTTTTAAGAAACCATTATTAAAGCTCAATGTAAAGTTTGCTTTACCTATGTTTAATGGAGATGCTAATCCTAAAAAACTAGATAATTGGATCTGACATGTTGAAGTATATTGTCGTGTTCATCATATTGACGAAGAGGAAGTTAAAGTGCAACCAACTTCTATTTAGTTGGAAGGCATCGCTCTCATATGCTAGGAGAGCAAGCTACAAGACACAAGTAAGTGTGGTAATCTTCTTTCCTCATGGTCGGAATTTAAATCAGAGATAAGGAAGCAGTTCTATCCATTAGGGTGTTTACATAAAGCAATGATGGAATGGCAAACCTTGAGACAGAGTAAAGTTCAGACTGTACAAAGTTTCACAGAAGAATTTAGGAAGAAAGCTATTGCATTGAATATACCTTTGAATTCTTATGAAACTTTAATGAAGTATATTGGTGCACTTCATAGTTATATTCGCCATACTTTGCTCTTGTTTAACCCCACTAGTCTTGACGAAGTTTGTGTGCAATCCACTCACCTTGAGAACAAGGGGAAACATGTTCAAGAATATCCCACGAAGAATCCTTCCAATTTCCCACAAAAGACTTTCAAGAAGTTTAAAAGGAAGGACAAGAAGACTGCTACAGTGCCGAGAGAAGGAGGAAATTCGTCTTGCACTCATTGCAAGAAGAGCGGTCACAATGAAGAATATTGTTGGAAACTACATCTAGAAAAGAAACCGAAACAATTCAGTGGAAAGGGGAAGACAAAGATTGTTGCTACAGTGCAGCAAGATCTTGGTTTTGAATCAGGAGATGAAGGAAAGATCACAGCAGTTGGAGTACAAGGTAAAGATTATCTTCATGCTAGTTCAAGTTCCAATGATGAATCTCATATTGATGAACGAAAGAGGAATGAGTTATTTCATATACGAGTTGTATCTAAACATACTAAGATAGATACATTATAGGATCTGGGTTCCCAAGTAAACCTAATATCTTAAGCACTTGTCAAGAAGATGGGTCTTATAACAAAACCACATTTGAAGCCTTATCCTCTTGGTTGGCTATGTGTTGAAGCAAAACTTAATGTCACCAAACAATGTAGGATCATATTTGCTATTGCTTCGAAGTTGATTGATGAAGTGGATTTGGATGTTGTACCACTTGACATATGTGTCATAGTGTTGGGAAGTCCTTATCTTTATGATATAAAAGCAATCTTCTTTTGTCATGAGAACAAATACCACCTTACTAAAGGGGGAGTGGAATATACTGTTAGAGCTCACATCATGAGGGTAAATTCGACGCTTGTTAGTGCAGGGCAAATGAAAAGCCTCATAACCACTAATAAGAGATACGTACTCATGGTTGTCAAAGAGAAAGATGTCGGGACATCTGATGCTTTCCAAGGGTGTGATCCATCTCATAAAAAGGAATTAATTGATATTGTTTCTAAGTATGCTGATATTTTTCAGGAATTAGATGGATTACCTCCTAAGAGGGAAATCCAACATGAGATACATCTTCAATAGGATTCTCCGCTTCCTAATGTGGGCATGTACAGGATGTAAGTTGTGGAGATGATAAAGATCAAGAAGCAGGTACAGGGCTTATTGGATCAAGGGGTCATCAGGCCCAATTTATCTCCTTGTGGTTCTCCAATCATGATGGTGCCAAAGAAAGATGGCACATGGCGAATGTGTGTCGATTACCGGGCTTTCAATAAAATCATGGTGAAAAATCGATACCCTCTTACTCGCATAGATGATTTACTTGATCAGTTGAAGAATGTTGTTTATTTCACTAAGTTGGATTTCCGCAGTGGATATCATCAAATCAGGGTCATAGAACAAGATGCATGGAAGACTGCCTTTAAAACCAAACAAGGATTGTTTAAGTGGTTAGTTATGTTGTTTGGTCTTTGCAATGCTCCGACAACTTTCGTGTGTGTGATGAATGATGTATTCAGGCCTTTCCTAGATGACTTTGTGATTGTATATTTAGATGACATTCTTGTTTTTAGCGAGACTTGGGATGAACATGTAAGTCATGTAAAGAAGGTATTGGATACTTTGCAAAGGGAAAAGTTGTATGTGAAAATGTCGAAATATGAATTTGGCAAGACTGCACTTGTGTACTTAGGTCATATTGTAGAAGGAGGACAATTGAAGATGGATCCTTCCAAAATTGATGTGATTGTAAATTGGCCTGAGCCAAAAAGTGTGACTGAGATCCGAAGCTTCTTGGGTGTAGTCTAATATTGGAGGAGATTCATTCCCAACTTCTCCTTTATAGCAACTCCTTTGCATGCCTTAACTAGTGTGAAGAACACTTTTCAGTGGGAAGGAAAGAAACAAAAAACTTTCAACATTTTGAAGGAGGAGATTAGTATCGCACCGGTATTAGCACTGTCGAATCTTCAACAACCTTTTGAGATCAAGACAGATGCCAACGGAGACGCTATGGCTGCAGTATTGATGCAATATCGTAAGCCTATCTGTTACCACTCTGAGACTTTTAACCAAGTTGTTGTTAAATATCCTACATATGATCAAGAGTTGTATGCATTAGTTCAAAGTGTAAAGAAATGGAAGCACTACTTGTTAGGGAAGGAAACAATTATACATACAGATAACCAACCCTTACAATATCTTCAAGCATAGACCAAACTGCAACAATCTCGACACTAAAGATGGATGGGTTTTCTACAACAATTTCATTTGGTAATCAAGTACAAGAAGGGTACAAGTAACAAGGTAGCCGGTATGATTTCTAGACCTCCTATTGCTTCTTCTATTATTTTGAAGAATACTTATTTATCTCATGATAGCTATGTAGAACAATATGCCATCGATGAAGATTTTAAAGAAGTATATGAGAAGCTAACCCATGGTGAACAGGTAGAGAACTATTGTTTGCAGGGAAAGTTACTCTATCATCTTGGGAAGCTATGTGTTCCTACAAGTGAACGAGTCCATGTAATACGAGAAGCTAATACTTCTCTTATATCTAGGCATTTTGGGGTAGGAAAAACCATGGCTCATTTGCAGAGGTTTTGTTATTGGCCTCAAATGAAAGCAATTGTAACTAAATATGTAAAGGGGTGTGTGATGTATTCTACTTGTAAGCCCACTAATAGAAAATTGGGGCTATATGCACCACTTCCTGTTCCATCCCATCCATGGGAAAGTATTTCCATGGATTTTGTTGGGGGTTTACCAATGACCAAAGGGGGTCATGATTATTTGTATGTTGTAGTGGATAGGTTCAACAAGATGTGTATCTTGATGCCATGTAAAAAGCAGATCACTGTTGAGAAGACTGCTAATCTCTTCTTTCAGTATGTTTGGGTTCACTTTGGGTTACCCACGTCCATTATCTTGGATCGAGATACTCGATTCCTTGGGGACTTTTGGACTAGCTTGTGGAGAATGATGGACACCAAATTAAAGAGGAACACTGCTTTTCATCCATAGACCGACGGACAGACAAAGGTGGTAAACATAATAGTAGTACTTTTGCTTCGAGGCTACTGCAACAAGCATCCTAAGTTATGGGATGAACATATACCCTATGTACAACATGCTTATAATCGAGATTTACATTCGTCCACTCAGAGTTCACCTTTTGAGACATGTTTTGGGTACCTACCAAAGGTTCCTTTGGACTTGATGTATGGGAGAGATATCAATGTAAATGAAGAACGAACAGAGGACAGAGCCAGCAAGTTCATCCAGAGGATTCAAAAGATACACCAGGCAGTCAGGGAACAATTGGAGAAGAGTCAAGCATAGTATAAAGCTCGACATGAGAAGCACAAGGTTGATCATGAGTTCTAGGTTGGAGATTGGGTATGGCTTCACATCAACAAGGAATGGTTGAAGGGTGAAGGCAAGAACCTCAAGCCCATCTGATATGGACCCTTCACTATTTTGGAGAAAAGTGACACTAATGCTTTTTTTTTAGATCTTCCACCGTATATGCAGATTTACTCCATTGTGAACGTAAAGAACTTGAAACTTTTCGAGCCTCCCATGATCATGGATCCGGATGAGGAAGTTTCAATACCTTCAGTTGATGAGTTTTCACCTGAGTACTTGGATGAGTTACAGGAAGATATCATCCTGGACAGAAGGACGAGGACTTTACATAGGGGTGATGTTGATTATCTTCGAGTAGGTTTAAAGGGCACACATCCAAGCAAGGCAAAGTGGATTGAGAAGGACAAACTGAGGGGACTCTTCCCTCACTTACTAGTTAATTAATGAAAGCTTTTGGTGGTCCAAAAAGCTCTCAATGGGAAGGCTTGATCCAAAAAGGATCCAGAGAAGGCTGAGAACAACTCAGAACACACAGAGGCAACTCATGACGCTCAGAATGGCTTCAACAAATAGCAAAAGGGAAAACATTCAAAGTTCCCACAACTCAGTTAAAATGGCATGATCGCGAAGAGCACGTCGTAAGCTTTCTAGCGATGCAAACGGCTCGTCAAACAGTGTTAAGGATCAAAAGTTATAAGTGGTCAAAGTTCAAGTCAAACTTGGTCAAAAGTCAAAAAGTCAAGGTGACACGTTGCACCACTGCAAGGGTGACATGTGGCACATCCGTACAACTGAGTTGGCATGGGATGACATGGCAAGGTCGTACAGGTTGATGGCAGACACGTGGGCAAATCATATCATGACAAGTGTCAGTTTCATAGGAAAATAATATGGCGCCACGTGGCCCAGTCATACGCTGCCACGTGGCACCCCTCCAATGGTTGGCATGACAAAAATTCTTATGACTCCATAGGAGTCAAACTCTTGACCTTTCCTTAGCCCAAAGGCCCTACAACTCTGCGCTAGCCAACCGTTCATTACATAGGTCTTGTTTGTAATGTGGTGAAACTTTTATTTAAGTTAAATGTTTTATGTATGCGCCAAAGGAAAGGGGCTCGGCCTTTGACCCAGCCCCTAGTTATATGTGTTGGTCCATGTGACCATATTCCCACCTCCATATATGCCATTCCGTCAGTTTAATATCCAACCGTCCACCATTTTAGCCCTCTGCCAAACTTAACTGCTGCCAAACTATCCACCAATTTAACGTGCACGCCAGAACTTGTTACAACCACATACTAAAAGCGGTGTCCACGGGATTCGATCCCGAGACCTCCGCTAACCAATGACTTAGAATAGCCACTGCCAACCAACGTGCCAACAAACTCAATTATTACATAACCGCCTATTTTTTTGTATAAAAAGGGGGCTCGATCAGTGCATTGGGTACACAGAGAGCACGTGAGGCAGACCAAGCGTGTTCGTACAGTACAAATTTGGGTGCAGTTTTCAAGACAGATTTTGGCATGGATTTTGAGACATTGCAATCATTAATTGTAGGAGCAGTGGCATGAAAATCGAGGCAGGGGTGTCTTTTGGGCCAAAAAGTGTCAAACTTGGATCGAGGCGTAGAGATAGTGATTTTTAGGTAAAACGACGCCACAAACGCAGTGGTGGTGTTAGTTTTCTGATCTGAGCAAAACATATGTAGCTTAACTCCATAATGAGGTATACTTATGTATTTTGCCCAATTCTTTTGTGGAGTTAATAAAAAGACCTACCTATTTGAGAACAGGACTTGGAGACATAGTCCATCAGGGACAAACTCCGTTATCAAGTTCTTTGTGTTCATATTACATGCTTATATCTCTTTCGTTTTGAGATTTTCCTTCTTTATGGTGTACTTTTGTTTATGCTCATTTAATACAATTGTTTAATAAGTCACCTGACGAAAAGATCCTGGATCAATAAGCCTTGAGGCTTCCTCCATACTAGGGCATAAATGGATATGGTGATACTCTTTACCTAAATTACATGGAAAACTTCACCTTCTATTTTTCTTTCTTGCCCTCACCAACATTGTTACCATGTTTGTTGTTATTTTGATTGCCCTTGCTCTTATTATTGTTGTTATTCCTACCTTTCCTCTTATTCCCTTCGGGCTGATGTGTTACGAAATGTTTCCCCTGCGGACAGGTGAAACTTCCCTTAGATTACCAGACCCCTATACCAAGAAAAAAACACTATGTGTGGACACTAACATCCCTTTAAACTCATTTTAACCAATCAAAAAGAGAGAAGGAGAAAGGGCATGATGTACCTTTTTATGAAGTTTTTCCTCACTACTTCCAATACGTGAGATTGATCTTAAAACCCCCTGGCACAACTTGATACCTACAATAAACAACAAAGAGAAACAATTATCCCCTACACTAGTTGATTAGTTAAAACAAATTCATCTACGAATATTAAAGCAATAACATACAAGCATATGCAAGAATACACAAGCTTGAAGGAAATAGGCCAAGTATATTCAATGAGAACCCAAAAGAGAATACTTATAGACCATGATTAATCCCGCAACTACCTCTCCAAGTTCTCCTCGTCCAACCCTTGCACAAATGAACCAAGATCAAAATGATGATCCTTTATTGATTTCTTCATCTTTTTCACTGTGGAAATGCCTCTAATTTATAGGCTTTGAGAGGCTCAACCACTTTGAATATTTTTGGAATAGGCTGAGGATATGGATCCATGGGTTATGATTATTTCCTTAGAGAGAATCATGGAGTAGGATTCGATCCAAACAAACCCCAACCTTTCAGAGTTGTCCCTTAGAAGAAGGTGGTATTCACCTCGATTTCCTCAACCAACAATGGTGCCCCCATAAAGCTGAAGACAGGGTGTCATGGTGCTCCGTTAACATGGTGTAGGGAGCACCAATGCTCCCTAATCATAAGTAGGGGAGCGCCAATATTCTTAAATGTCCAAAGATTGGTCAAAATCCCAGGTAAAAAGGTATGTTTCGACTGCCAAGTGATGGGGATTTTCTTTCCAACATGATTTTGGGGTTGTGACAAGTGTTTCTATGGTGTCGATTGAGTTGTGACACTTACTAAAAGTGTATGAAGCATGTTACGACACTTAGGATGCGACGTTTGCGCCACATGTGACACTTAGAACTTGATGTTTGCGTCACATGCGCCACATTATGCAAGCGTGGAAATTTGACCTGTAACATATTGATTACCCTTTAGGTTTGTCGACTGCACAGAATGTACATCCGACGATTGGGCGGGAGAGGACGAAGTCGTAGCTTGTCCCACATAGACTAGTTGAGAGACAAATGTTTCATCTGATTTATCACTTGGTCTACGGACTTGGCATTTGTTGAGCCTATAATGCCATTGGCATGGGGCCTAGGCTTTTGTCTTGGATCATAATTTGACTACAACGCGTCAAGAATAATTTCATAAAGCATCCCAGATTGAAAGTATATAAGATCTAACTACTGGGCTTTAAAAATGGCCTCTTCCTTAGTCATTACTCCGGATGTAGAAAGATCCTTTGAAATTTACGACAATAGTGACTTGAGGAACCACTCCAACAAAAAATTTGGAGGAATGGTAGCTTTATTCAACCAAATTCTTCTACGCCACTCTTGAATGTGGTATGAGATGTGAGTGGCTTTGTCATGAAGAAAAGTCGATAAAATATTTGTATTGGCATCGTAACAAACCGACAATTGAAAGTGGTTGAGAAAAACCAAGACCAACTCATTGAAAGTTCGGTATGTGCCCCCCAGCAAATCGATGTACCATTTCATAGCAACCCCTGTAAGGGTGTGTTGAAACAGTCTCAAACGAACATAATCATCATTAAGCGAGTTCGATGAGCACCATAGGTGGACAGTAGTGACGTGATCGCATGGATCCTCATCACTCTTACCCTCAAATTTTGGAATGTCTAAGGGAATCTTGGTAGGAATTGAGGGCCATGCCAGATCATGACACATGGGGCCTTTCATTAATTTTGATAGATCTGGCAAATTCAACATGGCCAGAAAAGGGATCCTTCATTGCGGCGTCTGAGACCATGCTCCCAGGAAAGACTGATTTTTAGAGACTGTGGGTCGAGGAGGGTTCTGGTAGACACTATGGCTCTGTCCAGTAGGATAATATCCTCCTCCTATTAGATTCATAAAAGGTTGTAAATGCATCATCACAGATGGGGTCGCTTGTGAAGAAAAAGCAATATGATATGGATTACCCATGTGAGGATATACATTGCCCCTTGATGAAGGGACTCTGTGCGGGGGGTTTCCTATATTATAAAATTGATTCCCCCCTAATATAATACCAGATGTTGGAGGAAGGTTTTCCATAATAAAAGCATTCGTGGGCACATGCATTGTGGACGAAGGATAGACGGACGAGATATACGAAGTAGAAACACCACCCATTTGTTCATTCCATCCTTGAAAACTGTAAAGAGGATTGGGTGCAGAGGAAGGAAGATTCCAACCCCCTACCGTAGGAAAAAACTGAGGGATATGACCTCCACCAAATGGGAAAGGACTATAAGGAGGCGACTGTTGAGTCCATTTTTGTGCTTCCATTTT
>ML780737.1:347776-372869 GCA_009831015.1 Picea engelmannii
CGACACAGATACGGGCACATGAATATTGATCTTTTCTGGCTGCCTGGTCTATGTATTTCCCTAATCCGTTGCCGATGATTTGGAGAGACTTCGGGTTCCAGCAATGAAGGGGAAGGTGGGGTAGACGCACCCACACCGGAACAACAGTTGGGACATCCTGGGCTGGGTCAAAATCTGGCGACCATTTGTTGAGATATAATCCTTGGGGGCCCATAAAATAAGGTCTGTTTCTGAATATGAGACTTCTATCCTCTGCACTTTCGAAGACAAAGACGAAGAAGCCTTTACCTACAAAGTAGCTCCTGATTCCTTCTTTGATTAACGGCTTCCAATTCCTCTGAGTCCACTCCTCTACCGACTTTGGCGAGGGCCAGAGGCTGGTGAACTGACCTATGAGACCTTTCTCTGCGAGATTTAGAGCTGCTCTGCATGTTTCTTCTTCCGGTAGGGTTACCGAGGGAATGGAATCCATCTTCTTGACAAACTTCTGCTGACTGGCTGAGGGCTGGCGCTTGGGGATCGAATCGATCAATGCTTTAAACGCGATCACTTCCCGGGTGAGGGGGGTTCCATCCCCGAGGCCCCTTGGGGGCGGGTTTTCTTCGCGCAGCAGGACCCAGGCACTACAAGGCCGGTTACAAAAGAGAGGGGGGCCGGAGCAGGAGCTGCCAGGCAGGAAAGACGGGGTCAAGGGGCCCAGCAGCAGAGCTGCCAGGCAGGGAGGCCGCAGGGGGAAGCTCGGGGACAGGGAGGCTGCAGGAGGCAGCACGGGGGCGCGGGGTTCTTGAAGCTTAGCATCTCTTTCATATTCAGCCTTAGAATAGGTTTTTGGTTTATCTCCATTAAAGATAAAAACTATCTCTAAATCCATATACTTTAGACGTGCCTCTAAGTTTTACAAACACCGAATTGACAATCATTTGCACTCTAATTTACTTGGGTAGATTGGAGCTTAACAACGACGTTCCCCGTTACCCAAAACTAGTATTAACGTTAGATGTTGATATAGAGGACGACATGTGCAGAGTCATATTCGACATACCAAAAGGAAAAGGATTATAGCCCAAAGGTATCGACTGATCATTATAGCCAGGCATCCTCATTGAAAAGGTGTCAGGGGGAGCAAAGATTGATGATGGCAAAGTCATACTACTCGAAAATACATAAGGCTCGTCCCCATGGGCTGAGCTGGGCTCATAGACATGGTAGTGCTACATGAGAGAGTTGTAGGAATCCATGTAACCGATGGTGAGGAAGTTGTGGGGACCCCACTAACCATAGCGGAGGTAGGAGTCGAATGGCTTCATGATACACTCATACCTGAATCAATACTCATATCTAAATCAATACTCATGATGGGATTGTCGTGAGACTAAGCGATGAAGATGTATGTGCCATGTTTATTAACTCTACGCCTTTTAGGAGGTCGATTCAGTATCAAACCAAACTGTGGTAAGTGAGTCAAGAGTCGATGAGACTAGCGGAGAGGCTATTGTCGCTTCACGATGACTTAAAACTCATGATGCAATATAAAATTATAAAGTTAACTAATATACAAAGAGCACACTCCTAAATAAAGTTAGGGCCAATGCACACAAACAGAATAGGATGGTTGAAAGGGACCTCCCAAAATAAAGAAGGTATGCCTCTCCCGGGAGGGGATGAGACTCTCGAACAATAGAGTGGAAGTAACATAATCAGTTATAAGGACCCTCGTGGGCTTCACAACGCAATCAGTCAGATTCCTTCGGAGAGAAAATCCTCCATAAAGTCAATGTGTTGTCTGATCCCTTTCTGAATCAGGGTACATGCAGAATAACCCCTGCAAACAACCTATGTGGATACCTAGATCAATAATTTAAGGTCACTACGGTATAACCAATGCTCGGGCGAGCAGTCGCAGGTCAGGTCCATCGTATGGGCAGGGTAGCAAAGCTCGAAGCCTCGAAAGCATTGCCTCTCATAGAGGTAAAGGCACTAGTGAAACCCCAAGATACAAATATAACCCCAAAAATATCTCTGACGCTAGGAAGGTATTAGAGGGCTATCTTTGCAACCAAATTCGCACGACCTCATGCTTAACTCTGGTGTTAGTGGAGCCTCCCGAGGACACCAATTATACAATGGGTTTCACTACTCCCTGGATAGACACATATGTTGAATTTTGTAGCCTTGGAGAAGTTTACTCACAAAATCCTATTCCAAGGCCCTAAATCCTAAACTTCTTTGTGTACCTTGAAAAATAAAATCGTTTATAATCAATTTTAATTATTGAGAGTTAATTTTAGTGGCCTCTGCTTACTCAAGAGGTGTGGTCGTGAAACTAATGGTGTTATGACTCAACATATGAAAGAAGCATATGTGAAAACACTATTAAGTAGTAGTCTTGTATTTCAAAAGAAATGGTATGCTTCTAAATGTCATGCACAAGATGCAATCTCTTCAATTTTAATGATGATGCAATATTTCTTAAGATGCCAAGACTAATGCAATCTAAACTGAAGTGCAAATTCTTCAATTGAAATTCAAAAACATTTGTTTATGTATTTTCAATATAAGGGAATGAAAATGCAAAGACTGAATAAACGACCTCTCTAACAGAGCCTACTGCCAACACATGAAGACAAGACAAGCAGGACATCAAGAAGCTACTACTCAGACCAAGATGCAAGGACTAAAAATGAGAAAAAAAGACAAGAAATAAGTGTGCCCAAAAATTCAACAATAATACAACTTTCTATCACTCCACAAGCACTCAACATATAGGACATAGACCCAAGAAGACTCAACAACACTAAGAACTCACCCAGCAAACACCACACTGAGCCACAAAGGCTTAGAAAAATGTGTACACATTTTTTCAGGGAACATAAGCGTATATATGCTCCCTAAACACAGACAACACGCGTACGTCCATGATTGTTAAGGGAAAACCCACGTATTCCAAGAAAGACATTGATTGGGTAAGGACTAGGCCAAGCAACTCAGATGTAAAGCAATGTAGAGGCTGCTAAGCAATAGGTGACAGATAAACTCAGGCAAACATAGAGCAATCAAAGATAAAAATCACCAAATAACCCCAAAATGGAGAATCCCCAGTGGAGTGGCCAATTTTGTTACAAGGAATAACTCTCTATGGTTTGGGGTAGGACCACAACAGACATAATGACACCCATAAATCAACTCTAATCTCAAGTATGATGGACAAATGGAAATGCCAACAAAAAAAGGTTAGAATCCTACCTCTTCCGGACGTCCATTGAGCTCTCGATCCAATGCTTGATACCTACAACTTGTCCTCAACATCCAAGATACACAAGCATATGGAAAATATATGAAATGTTGGCATATAAAATAGCATAGTCCATCAACACGTACAACAAATTTACCCATGGAAAATAATACAAATATTTGCAACATATATAATTAGATGAGAAAAGAGTATTTCTATTAATATAATCAACAGAAGTACATAGATGACAACCTTCTGTATCGACACTTGACGGAACCGAGAAACTAAGTCCCTCCACCTGGGCCTTCACCACTTCAATCCTCCATAAGGAAAGCTCATAAGTTTTAGGAGTAATTGGGTTCCTCCTTCACAAAACAAGGAGAGCTTGGGGGTTGAACATAAGGGAAGTTCATACTTAAAGGACAAAGGGATGTAGACTCAATATGAGGCGAAATTTCTCTAGAGTGTATTTGCTCTCAACTTTTTCTCCTCTTTACAAGGCTTGTATATGGCTCAATTTATAGCCTCCAAAGGGAAATGAAGGATCCAATCGAAGCGTTTCCAGCATATGAAAGGCCAAAGGGTATGGAATCTGTGACTTGGCATGGAAAGCTTGAAATATTTTTAATTTTGAGCACAAAACCCGATGTACACAGGTTGTAATGGAGCAACCTGGGTATACACAAGTTGTTTAACTGTAGATCATGTATATGCACAAAAATTTGAATTTTTTACTTTGAATTAATCAAAATGGGGAAATTGAGTCTACAAAGGGAAAGGGAAGGCCACCAAGGCATGATGCACAAAGTGCGGAAAAAATTGCTATAACAACAAGCAAGTAAAGGTTACGAGATCTCTCCATCACAATGAATCAAACATAACTTTACCCTTTTAGTTTTCCCTACGTTCAATTCTGCTACAATCATTTGTCATACTACCTTTGTCTTCTCGATATTTTGTGGGATTTAGGTTGATTCTTGGTTGTCCTTGTTTTATCTTCCACGTCTTTTCACTTTATGGTCTGCAGGAGCCCTATCCCAGTTCTCTTTGAAGGGTGAATGGATTTTATTTTCTTTAAACACATTTACCTTTGTATTTAAAGACTTATTATTATTTTGAGACTCTAAGAGAGCTACTTGGGATGCTACATTACTGTATTCTCAAATACTTTGATCTTAAGCTTGAGTTTCCAAATGTTTTATCTAGCATAATCTTTTTGGTGCTTTATGGAATGATAATTTAAAGTTCTCTTCTAATTGCGGTCTGTTTTCTATTCTTTTTATTCGTGGATACAATTCAATGTTCTGATGAATGTTGTGATGGATATATCAGTCCCTTATCTTTTATGTGCATCTTATCTATTTACATTGTAAATATTGTACATATGAGTTTCTTTTAAAACACCTGGTCCCAATCTCAGGTGTTGTTTTTTCTTTGAATGTGAATGTAAACGTTAAGTCTAGTCATTCTCAGACTTTGTTTTGTTTTATTTTCATTGAATATAAGAACAAGAGGAGCACCACCTCTCTAAAAATGCAGGTGGATTTATATCCCTGTGAGGTTGATCTTAAGATTGTGAAATAGTCTTTTAGATCAATAATTCCATAACCTTCATCTTCATTCAATCAACTCCACCCAGAAATTTCGTGGGTCATGTCCACTTGCCACAATGCACACTTGTTCACAACATAAGTATTCATTTCATGATCCAAGCATATATATATCATAACGTGTGTGCTAATCAACTCAACAATAAAAAAATATAAGATACATCTTATCGATCAAGTACATTCCACATGTCACATACATAGAAAATAATAGAAAACATGGTCGCTAAACTCTTAAGTCAATCCTCGGATTAACCTCCTAACCCCTCTCAAAGCATAGTTAGGCAAGGAGGGGCATTACGACTGTCCACCAAGATTTCCAATCTATATGACAAATAGTTATTTTTTAATTTGAATTCTTTTGAGACCCTTCAACAATATTGTACAACATCCATGGCATCCTTGAACAACTATCTAGAAGTCATTGTTTGATATCTTTCCTCCATTATAGGTCTTCCAAGAAATATTTCCTTGCTTGAACTCGATGTTTTATCTCTGCACTCTACATTTGTGTGTTATTCCAAGGCTGACCAATTTGGACCGTCTTTCATTCCAAAGACTTTCCCTTGGTGGTGACTTCTTCCACATTTCTTGACTGACTTTGGATGGTTTCGACTAACCGATCCACCGATTTCTCCAAAGTGGGAGTTTTTTGTCCATATTTGTGAACCTTCTTGCATGACTCCTGCCATAGTCTTCGTGAGGCAAGTCAAAGGGGACCTCTCCACCCTTTTAGTATGCCATCGATCTTCTTCTATACCTAGTCACTTCTCAAAGTGATTATCACTTCAGTATTCAAGCCTACTAGTTGAAAACAACAAATAATTTACTAGTTTTAGGTGGATGTCTTACCTAGCTGCTTGCTCCACCAAGGCAAAGAAACCACTTTATCGAGTCTCCAAGACACTCTTCGGCCACTTGCCAAACTTGTTCCAAATCTTTTTATTTTTTCCAACAAATCTTTTTATTTTTTCCAATCTTGTCAATATGTGGTTAGTGTTTTGACGTTGTTGTTGCCACTAAGATTATGCTCTTAGAATAACTTGTCATTGTCTGATGTTGTTATTGATGGATGTCAAGGTGCAGGTGTTTTTTATTGACGATTGTCACAGATGTCATTGATGGAAAAATAATGACGAAGTAGCAGGCAAGAACCAAGCAGAGATATCAGGGATAACTATAGTTCTCATGATTACAAGTTGTGTTACCAAACTGTTTTATTTATAAGGTAGGTTGCCTAAGCTAGCACTAAGTTTGGAAGGTTGATGATCGACAAGTAAGATGAAGTGCAAGAGAATCAACGGTCGAGGTGATTTCGGTAGGCAAAATGGTTGGTTGCGATGAAGTCACACATTCTCAACACCAAAATCAATTTTGATCATTGGATGAGGATTAATGGTGGACTCAAAACACACAAAGGTGGATTTGAATGCGATTTCACATCACATCTTTTTGTGATTTGGTCCATCCCTTGAACCGTGAGAAATAAATCATAGTCGTCCGATCTATCCAATGATTTCCGCCAAATAAGTGTTGTTTGACCATGTTGATTTAGTGAGAATGCCAAAATGGTTAGAGGAAGCGCCAAAATGATTAGTGGAAACGAAAAATGGAACCATAGATAACACGTATATCAATTGTTGGGGGTTTGCTAAATCGCGCTACCAAATCGATTCAGCTACTAGAGTCATTTCAGTATTGTTGCTATAACAAATTGCTTTCGATTATATAATTTGTAAAATACTTTGAGAATTTTTTATTTTTTTTGGTTGTATATACTGTTCAATGGTTGATGGGGAAACAAACATTTTGGAGAGGCACATCTGTTTACTGCAGAGACAAAGATGGAACTTTCTATGAACATTCAAAGATAAGTAATGAAGAGGTGTATACATCTATTCGATTATGTTTAAGAGAGAGTCATTACATTTTTGTTGATTGTGTATGTATATTGAAGAGAGAGGATGAGCAAATATTTATTGATTCAAAAACAAATAATTGTAGAGTTTAACTTGTTGATTAATATAGAGGTAATATTGATAAGTTGAATGCAGTGTGAACTTATTTTCATAGAGTTGGTACACGATTGATTCAGATTGATACAAGATTGGTACGTGTTGGTACGAGATTGGTGTACAATTTGAAGTCTTCTTGCATAATTAATTTATATTGCTTAGTCAGTGTACATAAATTCAATATGTTTGTCATAGCAGACAATACATATGACTGATATAATAACTGGGTTATGTCATGAAAAATGAAGTTTCATTTGGAGGTTAAGAGATTGGGTTTGCTCATTGCATACCAAGGAAAGTAACAATGTTTTCTTGCATATTTTGTATGAGTTTAAATTGACAATGTTATGTTTGACAATTTGTGTATGACATGTTAGTGCCTGCATTTTGGATGGTAGGGTGGTGCTAGGGAAGATTGAAGTCTTCATTGAGCAAGTTGGTGTCTGTGCACATGGGAGTTGGTGCTCTCATCTAGTGGGTGCTAGAAAAAGAAGATTGTTTTCTTCTTTGTGCAAGTAGGTGCTTGTACTCAAGGGAATTGTTGTTTCCATCTAGTAGGTGCTAGAAAAACTGATTGAGTTGGTTCTTAATTACTATGATGTACAAAAGTTGAAGCTTGCTTGACATCCTAAGAAAAAGAGGTTTTATCCCTTTATGGGTTTCCTCATAAAATCTATGTCTGTGTGTATATTGTATATGTGATTGATGTTGTATGATTGCTCATTTGTTGTCTATTGACAATCTAGTTCAGTAACAAACATTTGACAGTCTTGACGATTTTTTTTTAATGGTTTAAGCTTAAAGAAATTGATTCACCCCCCTGGTTTCTTGATTCATTTCGACAGTTGCAAATACTAAACAATCCCATGGCTAGGGCTGACCATAACATAGCAAGTTTCAAAGAACAATGTCGATTTTTCCCAAAAATAGTCCATGATTATCTTTCAATAACCACTAGTTAGTTACACGAGGTCTTACCCAGTTTAGATTGTCAATTGGAGATAATCCTTGTTGGTTGTCCTCACTCCAATGATCCTCGTTCTTGTTCAAGATTGCAGACCTGCACATGCAGAAATGACAAACCTTCCTCAAACTATTGGCACAAATGAAAATTAACATAAATAACTACTTTAACTAATTTCATCAAGGAAATTAGTTCCTCAACTAAATATTGAAAAGGTGATCGAACTCGATATAAACAACTCAAATTTTAGGGGAGGGAAAAAAGAGAGATCTTCATTTTTTTGCCAATAACAACAATACAAAGAAATGTACTTGATTTTGTTGTCGACACTGTCTGTAACTGCCATCTGGATTCCTCCACTCTCAAGCCACTCGTGATTGCATCACATCGAACATTATTATCCTCAAGGAGCGCATAATTTTTGCATTTTTTTATGTATATTTTGGTGATTTTGAGTGCACTCATGCCTTTACTGAAGGGAAAGGGTGAGTACTCACTCCTTTAATGAGCCAGAAGTGCGAGTGGATTACCAGGAAGACTTTTTAAGCAGAGTTATGGGTGGGCCCAAGTAGCCAAAGAGGGATACGAAGGGGATAAGGGACAATCAAATGCATCTCATCTATTGTGGTGGAAAAATATGCTAAAATAGATGCCCCCTAAAATAGATGCCCCCTAATGTGTGAGGTACGAAGGGAAGCTAATGGCTGAAATACTTTATAATAATGTGGGGGAAGTTGTTGAGTGGGGCCAGGTGGAGTTCACTAGACGTTGGATTTGAAGATCACCTGTAACAAAAACCAAGGTATCAATTTAATCTCTTCCCGAGGTGGGCATACCCATGATTAGGTGTGGACAAGCATGGTTGCCAAATCAAGTACATTGCATATCCATTAAGTATGTATATAAATAAGTGATCATGGCCATGACAAAAATACATGGTGGATCCATGTCAAAATAGATCACAGCGAGGAACAATACATAGTGGATCTATGTCTCATAATATATCAAGAAGATAACCAAAATGGTGATATGAACCAACTGATCCTCCAAAAGTACCAATGTCATATGAGTTCGAATGGTACTATCTTGCGCAACTGAGGGAACAACATAAAGGGGAGATGCTACTATGGCCCAAGGTCTTCAATCCTAACTCGCCTAATGTATGAATCCTCACGATGTGAATAAATGTGTTGATGTCAAACATGGGCGAATGGATGATCAAGTGGACTAGGGTTTACACAAGAGGGTGAATGGACTAGGGTTCTTGGCAACTATGGACTAGGGCTTATGCAAAACTTATTGGAACTTCTTTCGCTGAGATTCCATTAACCATCTTGATCCATGGAGGCAATGTGAGGTGCTTATGGAGGCTATATTTATCTGTCTCGAACTCATATCCAAATACTGGCGCATTCTCTCTTAGGAGCCGCATTGGTCCCTTGAACTCATATACATTTGTTGGCATGTTCATCCGACGAGTCACTTTGGTCCCTTGTTATTGTTTGATGAAGAGTGCCACAAAAGACTCTCAAATTGACTCACTTCATTCTAGGGCCTTCACAATAAAGAAAATAATGGTTATTTCATAGGTTCATTCCAACTTCATATAACTGATTAAATCCTGTCATTTCCATCCCTGATATATGCTGACACATACTCTTTCCTACATGAACACTTTATACTTGCCATAGGATGTTTCGGGCATGAACACTTTATACTTGCCAAAAATTTGGATAGGGGGTTATGGTCAATAGTCTCGATAGATTTGGCCCCACACGAGCCCTGTCCTACAAGTAGAGTCTACCTAGCAAGAGGAGGGCCCTTCATGATATTCCCCGATGGCCACATTAGAAAGTGGGGATGGGGTTCATGTGATTGTAATCAATGTGGCCACGAGAAGGAGTAATGGGGGTGTCAGTGGACTTGAGGTGTGGGTTTTGTTAGAACTATCCAAATCTCTCGGAGGAGTGGGTTGGATGTGGTGTTGTGTCAGAACATAAAGATCTAGGATTAGGGTTCATCAATGCGAATTTGCGATTGTAAGATTTGTAGGGTGGTGGGTTTATTCATGTAGTGGATCGGTGAGGGAAGAAGAAGTGGAAGATGATTAAATCTCGGGGAGGTGGTATTTCTTTGGTTGTTGGTGAAGACATTCGGGTGGAGCAAAATGGATTGTTGGTAGGAAAGAATTTGGTGGGAAAAGATCTCGGTTGTGGAGTTTCCATGGCGTGTTTGAATAGATGGATTCAACTGGAGTGGACTCCTATTCTCGAGTATGGCCCGATATTTCATTTTCTCACAAAATGTTGCCTCGGGGTTATTTTCATGTGTGACAAGGATGCCCTAAAAATTCTAAAGGGTAACTAGTTTATGGACATGGATTACATGTCCATCAAACCCTGGCATCCTTGTTTCGATGCAAAGGAGGAATTCTCTACTAGTATTGAGGTCCGGGAAAAATCATTGAGTTTGCCTTTGGAGATGTGGTATGAGCGTGTGTTGCGGGTTATTGGTGACACCTTGAGTAAGTTAGCTTTGTCCGATGACAATTACAATGCCTGTAATGTTATATCTATTGCCCAGATAATAGTTGAAATTAGTCAAGGCTTGTTTGAATCAATGGAGATGGTGGTTGGTGAGAAATCATACACCCATACCTTGGATTACATGAATTTCCCTTTCCGTTTTGTGAGATGCCACTAGTATGGCCATGTTCTTTGTGACTATGACAAGTATTTTACATGACATTATTGGGTTAAAAAATAAGATAATCCCAATAGAGGGGAGGATTGGGTTGTTCTTCCAAAATAAATTCCTCACATTTCCATTGAGTTAGCAGGCCAAGTAGAGAGTGAAGTTGTGGGTGATGGGAAAACACCTAATGTTGAGAAGGAGGTGATTTCAACGAATATGGGTTGGATGGTTGGTGACATTTCTATTCCCTTAATTTATGGCTCTTGTCAATTGTAAGGTATCAAGGAGGAAGCCCCAACAAGTTTGGGTTTTTTTGACTTTGCTCCTTCTCAACTACAAAAGCTAGATATGCTCTAGAATTTGGGTGCGCACCCTTTGGGTAAGTCTACTTTAATTCCTTCCTCACTGTCTAATAAGAATTTTGTTGATTTTTTGGCATTGGGAAAAGGTTTTATTGTTCATTGTCAGGATGAAGTTGAGGGGGTAAGGGACACCTTTTCAGAGTTTGCCGAGTCAAAAGTTGGACTGGTAGGAGGGGAGGGTTTTTCTGTTAAGTTATCCCATGACTTGGAACCTTCGTTTGATAGGGGGGATAACCTTGTGGAGAGGCTTGTTCCTAGGCTTCATTCTCCTTGTAAACGAGGAGCTGGTCATTACCACCTAAGACCTCGTACCTTCTCTCTGGACTCTTTGGTTTCTAGGGGGTTGGTATTGGATATTCTAAAGGAGACTAGGGGTCAAAAGGCTGACAACAAATATTGTATGAAGCATGCACAAGAGACAATGGTCAAGGAAGTTAATCAAGGCAACTAGAGACTTGTTAATGGGTTTCTTAGAGCAGGGATAACCCATGGTGGGGTTAAACCATGTTGATCCTATCCATTGACATTCATGGTTTGGGGGGCTAGGCCAAAAAATTGGTGGACATAAATACACACGAGGTGATTTTTATTCATGAAACCATGGGAAAAGGGGATACTATGGTTAGGGATCTGAAGAAGTCCTTTGTGCAATGGGAATTCTTGGCTTTAGACGTAGAAGGATTTTCTGGTGGCCTCGTTACCAGCTAGAGTCAGAGAATTTCATTATTCAACTCCTTTATTGTGTGTTCAAGTTTGTGCATAGAGGTTTTTAGCAAGAGTCTTGGCATGGAACTGGCCTTGATCAATGTGTGTGGACCTTGCAAAGGCAAACAAACTTTCTAGACCGATTTTCTATCTTCACAATGGATAAAAGTTGAAAATTTGATTGCGGGGGGAGATTCAAATCTCACTTTGAATACAAGTGAGATCTAGGGTACCTCTTCAAGACATGATTTCAATGCAACAATTTCATAAGGGAGCATCGCCTTATGGAAGGTGGCCATTGTACCATTACCCCTCCAATGCATGTGTTTTGGTGCATTGATACAGTTTTATAACTAGGGGGAAACCCTAATGGAACATGAACCAAATTAGTTAAAAAAACCCAAAAAATGACAATTTTGCAAACAAATGAGAAAAGACTTGAAGTAAAAATGCTTAAATAATACAATTAAAGAGTTACCTGGGTTGGTGCTTGCTCCTTGGGATCAATAGCACCAAATGTGGACTGAATACAAATCAGTTTTTTTAGGAAATTGAAGAATGTTCAAGAATGGGGATGAATAATAATAAATATCACAACAATGAGGATAACTCTGGTTGAGAATGCAAATCGATGCTACAAATGAGAAAATGAAGTACTGATAGTGAGTAATGCTTTGGGGAAACTAAAAACTGTTTTTTTTAATAAACGATGCAGTGTGCCAATCCCCTTGATGCACAATTGTGCTTAAATGAGAGAACCACCAAGTAATTTATTAGTATATTTTAATACACAGTGCATCCATTAATATTTGAAGCACCATAGTACAATGCTCCAATCCCACAATTACACATTGACAAGAGTAGCCTCCATCAAAAAAAGTGTGTCAATATATTATTTGACAATAGGCGCATGATTTATGACATTGATTTATGATCTGTAGTAAACGCAAATTGCAGACTCTACCACTGGTTCGCTTTAGATAATATGGTGCACCATTCATTGTGCAATGAATAAAATTCGACGCATTGTTGTTAAAACATATAAGCCTTTTCATTGCAACAATTTCCTAAGGGAGCACCGCCTTATGGAAGCTGGCCATTCTACCATTACCCTCCAATGTGTGTATTTTGGTGCATCGATGCAATCCTCTACGAAGGGCACTAGTGGGGGTATAACTACTTGGTGCATTTAAGCATGTTTTTGCAAAACTCTTTGTCACAACCTCTATGAAAACCTCCATTAAAATCTCTCCACAAATATTCAACTCTAAATATCACCTCCACAAAAGTCTTCGATGAAACATTCTTTCCCAGTAGTGCCATCAAATATGATGGCTTAGCCTTACATGATTGTCTCCACAAATCATTTTGATGAGATATCTTTCTCTTATTTTTTTCTTTAGAGAGTGGGACCTATCACAATATCCTTTTTGATGCATAAGTATCCATGTGTGATGACTTGGAGGGGGAAGGGTGGTAAGAAGGATCATAAGATGAGTTTCCGCTTCTCAATTGTTGGGATGTTCCACTATAATTCCTTGGGATACTTCTTCCACTTCCATCCTCTTGATTAACCTCTTGTTTTAATGCAATTGTCTCCACATCTTTACTGGGATTTGGAATAGTTAACAATTAATCTTTCTTCTCTCCACTTGGGCTTTCATTATCTTCTTACCATCTGGAATATAATTATGGATTTCATCCCTTTAGTTTTTTCATAATCTCTACTAGTTCATCCAATATTTCTTAGTTTCTATACATATTTGACTTAGCCATTTCAACATCTTATGTATACACTCGTTCAACATATACATTTTGATGGAATTTTTTGTCATTGTGGGAAGCATGCATGTTGTCAACATAATGTTCAAATCAAGCTAGAAACTTATGTTATGCAATTACTTAAGAAAACAAAATACTAATAATTTAGAGGTAGTTAATTGCATAGTTGTCTTCAACTTTAAAAAATATTGTAACAATTATAAAATAGATAAAAACTTCAAAACGTCGACGTTGGCTAGCTGTTCTACGAAATGACTTTTTTCGCCGAAATCCGACGATATAAATTTACACGAATCACTATTTTTTGTTGTTCAAAATCCATTTCTGAATGCATAAATGGATTCAACATGCTAAAATACTCCCACGACACTCGAATTCTACATAAATAATCACTTAAATCTAAGAGTCCAACAATTTCTCGCCGGATTTCAAACAAATATCCCCAAAAAAAATCTTCATTTAGTAGAATCTTTAACCTAGTACCTTTCCCTCACACACACATTCAAAAAATTATACGCATATCAAAATTTGAATTTATAGTTTTTTCATAACAATAACATATCTCAACCACTAAACTAGGATATACATTACACCTATAACTTTATTAACACAAAATTGATGTATATTTATACATTTTGAATGAAGTCTTTCATGTATTCTCATTAATTACATACCTAATCTATCTACTTCCCACCTGCCTCTTCGTCCCCTCCGTTTTTTAGGTGAGGCCTTCGGAAGGCTCACATTTTATATCTCGAATTTCTATTTACCGTCATATCTGGTCCTTTTACAGTTCAGAAGGCATAGCAGAGGATCGAGGTTTTGCAGTACGAGTCTCCAAGCCAAAATCAATGGCGGCCGTCACTCCTGTATTGATCAATGGTATGCGAGTCCTTGATAAGCGTTCATACTCTATTCTTCTCTTTTTTTTTTCACTTTTTTTTCCTGGATTTAATGGGCACCGCATTTCTGTGTCTCAGAGTGAATTGATACAGCTGATTGTTTTCAAATAAATTCAGTGGCGAATAGCCACGTAAAATTAAATTCAACGCCTTATTCTCGTAGCTGTTTCAATGTTCTAAATCTCAGCTTTATTTCCTCAGCTGGTTACCAAAGTTTTGCATACGAGGTTACTACATTCTCAGCTTTAGGGTTTTATCTTGTCAGCATTTCCTGTTAAACACGATATCGGCCCGGGAGAAACCAAGTCTTTTTGAATTCGAGTTCGGGCTTACCAGTATTTTCAACCCATCACTGTTCTCTCTGCTTGAGGATGTCAGGCATTGATTGACTGAAATCTTCACAGGTTTCGATCCAATCGCGGATACCCAAACGACTAGGTTGGACATGGGACTTGGAAATAGTTTAATCTGTGTACGCATATATTTATAGGTATCCAAGAAATGATTTGCTATGAATATTTAAGCTGGCATTTGCTTCCTCCACGCTGTTTGGTTCCGAGGCACTTGTCTCTGCTAGATTCTTCTAATAGGCGGGCTCTGCATGTTCTGGTCACAGGAGGAATTTTGAATTTTGCGGGCCATGCCAATAGGCTCTGCTGCTGCATTGTCGAAAGATGCGATTCCTTACCGCTGGCTATTTCAACATATCAGTACGAGTACTGTGGGCAAGTCATGTAGGTGAATTTGATATAACATGCAAGAAGAACCAAAACTGGAGCTATTAAGTTGCCGTGGATGAGAGATATTGATTTCCAAAGTTTACTTTGGAATATTCGGATTTGGGAATTCAAGTTCTGAAAAATTCAGACCGAGAGAACCGAGGTGTATTCCATAGCCCAAACAGGGCACTCCAAGTTTGTATTGGGTGTAGTGAATATGGATGCGAGGTTCACAACCTCAAGGTGCATAATGTTAGACTAGTGTACCTCGGATAGTCTTCTACACGGCTGGGCACACGTGTGGCAGATCTGGGCGCTTTAGTTACAGCAGCATGATGGTTTGAAGATGATGGTGCATCAGTAGAGTAGACTAGAGGATGCATTCCAGCATTGAGCGCACATGCATGAATGAATGCGCTAGCCATCGATAGGAAGCGATAATGTTATCCTTAGTAGTTTGCACGTGTTAGACAACTTGCATGTTTTTTCTAAGTAAAAGAGGGTGCATGTAGTTGAATGTTGTAGCTTCAGTTTTATTAAACAGTTTTCTAATTTTTGCTTATCTAGGTAAGGTGCATGCATGCAGTTAAGGGCCTAGATCTCTAGGAGGATGCATGCCTCATAGCATCTTCAGCTTAGGTGCTGTTGTGCATGTGTCCAAATTTATTGTACCTACTGTTCTTCTTAACCTATAAAGGGGAAGGCAGGGGTATAGGTTAATTCATTCAGTTCAACAGTGAACAACCAATCGGCTTGCTGTTTTTAATGGTAGCATATTTCAGTTCAGAATTATTTGGAAAGGAGTGAAAGGTTTTGTTCGTCATAGATTCTAGCATTATCAGAGTTGTAGTTTGAGTGGCATTTAGTTTTTGGCTATCTAGTGTCATTTAGGATTTATTTTAGTGTAGTCTGTTTACCATGGTCTAGAAAATCTAACATGGTATCAGAGCACTGTGTTTGAAATATTCTAGATTCTGTGTATGGAGAGGCAAGTTGTCTGGACTATAGAGCTATCAAAGGGTTTCAGTGGGCAGTATGCCCAAGCTTAGTGATCAAAGCATAATTGTGCTAGTGATTGTGACATGTGGACTTGAGAAGGGTTGTGGGATGTGAAAAACTATTTTTGATCCAATGATTGTAGATTGTAGCTTGTGTGGTAGATATGATAATAAGATAAGATAAGATAATTTTTTTTATTGTCCAACAAATGACCACTAAAGTAGGTCAATGGGATTGCTGAGTACAATGGTGTCAATACAAAGTGGGAGTGCAAAGATGGCTTCTATAAAAAGGAAGATGTGGAAACTTGAAAGTAAAGTGTTGATCTAAACTAATGCTTGAAAACCAAACTTTGAAAGCAAAAAGAAGATCCGAGAGAGAGTCTATGTGAACCCACTTTGAATTAGTCTAGGTGAATGGAAAGAGCATGCATTCAATGATGACATGTGTAAGGAGGCTGAATAATGAGTCMGTTCCTTAACTCCATGAAGTGCTCAACATAGAAAGCCATCCTTGAACGTAGCCCGCTTGGTGGGTTTGTCCAAGTGACTTGTATGAACTTCTTGTAGATATTGTCTTGGGTGATTTTATTTAGCTCTTGCCTAGTAGGTAAAGAAGTGCTTAGGTGCATCAAGGGAGTAATTGAATGGAGGAAGCAGGTTCATTGAAATACCTACATACTCTAAAAGATTTGAGACCTCTGCAAACCAACATCGAGCACGACTTGGGGGGCTAGCCAAAGCAATGGACTCCAATGAATAGTAGGCCATCAGTCTTGCCCCTTCACCAGGTCAAGAAACTCTGAACATGTTGTAGAAATGAGACAAGGTTGAACACAGCCTCAAGCTGGGGGGGCTAGGCACCAAACTCTACTAGAATGATGTGCCGAGGGATTGTTTGTTTGCACTTGATAATGCATCGAAGGAGAAGGGTCTACACTCTCTCGATTGAGGCCTAATTGGACCTAGCAAATAAGGCCCCCAAACCTTTGAGCCATAAAGAACCGTGGGTCAGATGAGGGTGTCCATAAGAGATATCTTGGACGATGTGTCTTGAAAATGGTGCTGGAAACACGATCTCTTGGGAAGGGCTAAGGACTGGTAGCCCTTGTTGACTCGGGGCCGAAGATCATGCCTCAGGTTGAAACGAGGCCTTGAGAATTGCATCCCCCCAAAAGTATAGGTGCTAGTGATATTGATCTCCTCCCCTCTAAAATAAAGTGATGATCTGAGAGGACCTTCTTTGACATGTTGAAGATTGTAACCTTGGTTTTACTGTCAATTGTCAAAATTCATAGTAAAGGGCCCAAACATCTATTTGTCTTTGTAGGGCCTTTTGAGGATGAGGCTAAGAGGATTAGTTCATCAATGAAAAGCATAATAGATATCAAAACTTGGTGGATAAGGCACCCATTGTTGACTTGGATATGCTTGTGTAGGAAGGATTCCAACCCATCAATGTAGATCCCAAACAAGGTGGGGGCTGGAGGGCACCCTTGTTTGACCCCAATAGTACTCTTGATAAAATTGGACACCTCGTGAACTATGTGGAGACGACCAAGGACCTATAGAGTGCAGGGGAGGTTTTCCTTGGGCAAGGAAAATACATAGTCGAGATCTTGAAAAGGTTCTAGATGATGGATTGTAAACCATGACCACTCCTGTGATGTTGAATTTGAAGTTGAATGTTGACTTGGATTCAAATTTGGTAGGTCCTTCAATGTATAGACAATTGATTGGATCCTTGATGTATCTAGTCAACACAAGACTCGATATATGTTTTGCAATGAACACCTTGAGCTTGTTGATGGTTGAGTCGAAACAGATTCACTAGGTAGTTGCAAAACATGTGCTCCAATATTTGAAGGGCTTTTATCACCCAAAACTACACTATAGGACAACAATGACTCCAAGACCTGTAGTGAGGAAGATTGAGTAATAACTCATAAGCAATTAGCCCTGCTTCTTCGTTTGGATTAGTGCTTTTCCAATTGCATGGGGGCATCCCTATTGTTCATGCGTTGAAAATTACTTAAAAATCTGCGTGTTAGTATGACAAATCAACACATAAGTAATGATCCTTGGCGTGCAATTAAGCAAGCAAAGACCTAAGAAAATTGATAGTTAAAATATATGAGAGAATTTCAGATTGCATTAGCTAAGTATTAAAAGAAAATAGAGAAGAGCATGTGCTGTAAATGCTAAATACAACCAAATTAGAGGTAAGAAATACCATCTACACCATTGCACAAAAAGATAACATTGCACCAACAAGTTCAAAGAGCCGAGAAAATAGCATAATCAAACTTTATCTTTGTATTAGTCAAGAGATTGGTTGCACCATAAAGACGAGTACACGACTGATCACAATAAGATGGCTTTGCGCATAGCACAAGAAGCAAGAAGAAAAGAAAAGAAGGTGGAAAATAAAGGCTACTAATTGCTCACTCGAAAAAACTCTAGCAAACAATGGCCATTTTTCCTTCCATTATAGATCTTGGAGCTCTCTAAAGAAGGTGCCTAACTTATGCAAGAACACTTTCAAAATTAAATGGCTGTCCAATAATAAATAAAATGCTAAAATCGACCACCTATTCCATGAATAAACATCAAACTCCCACTAAAAAGGAGGTTGCCTTGTTCCAAAATTAGCTAAGCTGATGTGCCCTCCAAACTCTCCATGTGTTGTTGACTTAACTGAAATGAATTGAAGATAAACTATTCCAAAATTATCCTAGCCCATGTGCTCTCCATGCAGTGTTGACTCAACTCAAGATAAGTGAACCTTCCCAAAATAAACTAGTTGCCCAATAATATCATCCTCCTCATGCAAGAAAGTCAACCTCTCTTACCAATAATAGTTGATGAGTCATCCACCTGAAAATAGAACTTGATGCATGGAGCTAAATTTTAGGCCATTGCTAAATTTACCCAACAAGGCACCTAGGGTTTTGCTCATGACACATTGCCACATGTCATTCACATGGTGCCCTCACTTGTTGCCACATGTTATGTTACATGGTGATCACACTTGCTAATAATAACACTGGTAAAAATAGACATGCTAAAAATAACAATCTTGCTAAAAATAGGAAAAGACGAAAAATGTCGGGAACTGCTAGGAGAACACTGCCAAATATAGCACGCCTAAAAATAGGCACTGTCAAAATAACAACTTCTCGCATGTCAATGAAATGAAGCTCACCAGATTCAATTTTCTGCAAGGAATCCAAATATGTGCTTGGAATCGTCATTTGAGCCCTGAAACTCAATAATAGCAGTGTCTCGCATGTTGCTTGGAAAAGGCCCATCGACATCACGAGCTCACAAGGACCCCAAATATGTAATCATCTCTAACATGTGGGCCTTTGAACTCTGGCTTCTAAAAAGTAGGAACACTGCTGAAAATGACAATTTCCCCCCAAAATGATGAATATGCCTCATAAATGTCTCTACCTCTGATAATGGATGGTGGTCCTTGGAAAACCTACGAAAACGGGTCTCTGATCTCTATAAAAACATATCTATGATTACCGGCTTGATGAAAACTAACTGGATATTAACTCTCCATTTGCATAAGAAAATTCGGGGGTTAACAAGGGCACAATGCATTATGGTGTGAGATATGCAGGAGATGGTGAGTTGTTGCTACGTGGATTTGTTGATTTTGATTGGGTAGGAGATGTAGGTGATAGGAAGATACTTTAGGGTGTTGCTTCAATTTGGGTTTAGGAGTGATTTCTTGGTTCAACAACAAGCAGGTTTAGTGGTATTGAGTTAAGCAAAGGCATAGTATATGGTAGCTAACACTACTAGTTGTGAAGCCATTTGGCTTTGCAAGTTGATTACAAGTTTGATAAGTGAGATGTTGGAGCCTACTATGGTCTATTGTGACAGTCAACAAGTTGATTACAGAATTGACAGTTGAGATGTCAGAGCCTACTATGGTCTATTGTGACAATTAGAGTTGTATCAAACTCTGAGAATTGACTATTCCATGACATTGACATCGGGTGCCATTTTCTTAGGAACATGGCTTAGAAGGGAGCAACTGCTCCAAAGTATATTCAAATAGATCAATAGGCTGCATATATCTTGACTAAGCTTGTGGCCAAGGGGAAGTTCGAGATGTTTAGGGAGAAACTTGGATTGGTGGAGAATGCTTTCGTTAGTAAGAGGGAGTGTTAGATTAGTGTACCTTAGATAGTCTTCTATTGGGTTGGGCACACATGTGGCAGAGGGGTGCTTTAGTTACAATAGCATGACACACTCAATAGATCTGCATAACATTGATTTCAATGTAGCATAATGGTTTGAAGATGAGGGTGCAACAATAGAGTAGACTAGAGGGTGCACCACTACTTTTGTAGGTGTCCAACATGGAGGGTGTGTGCATGAATGCATGCACCAATGATAGCTAGGAAGGGATAATGTTATCCTTGGCAATTTTGCATGTCATATCTAAGTTAAGTAAAAGAGGGTGCGTGAGTTGCATGTGTTAGCTTCATTTTTATTAAATAGTTTTCTATGTTTTTCTTATTTAGGTATAGCGCATGCATGATTTAAGGGTGCAAATCTCTAGTTAGGAACACATTGAGTGCCATATACAATGGAAATTAAAAGACACCGCAAATGCATTCCCCCATCAAGTGGGACATCTATTAATTATGTGTTTTCTTTTTTAAAGGTCCTTCATTTCTTATGGAGAAGCTTTTCATTGCTCTCAGCACCTTAGGGTGAGCATCTAGAAGGACAATTTATGGATTTTAACTTTTTCCAGCTACAAAACCTCTAGGTCTTTAGCCTCTTCTTTCCATGAAATGAGGCAGCAGCCCTTCTTGGGGTCTTTAAACTCCAAAACCCAAAAGATGGGGAAACGAAAGGGAAGAGGTGTGGAAATTGGAAAGTATGTGCGGGAATGGTACGACGACCCTTCAAGGAGACCCCTTAGTAGCAACCCTTTCCTCGAGGGTGACCCACTTACTAGGAAAACCATGTCAACCACCAAGGTGAAATGAGGCAAAAGGTATAATTTCCAAGCAAACATTTTCATAATCAAGAAAGAAATCTTTGCAACATGCTCAAATGCTTCAATTATTAAAGTGACACTTACCACGAGACAAACTTGTTATCTCATGAAGTAAGACTTGTTGTCCCTTCTAGGCCATTGTTGGTGTGGCATACACTGCTACACTTTCGTCGATGAATGGTGATGTGTGGTGGAGAAGAAGGGCTTTGCTTGCTTAATGTGGGCTCAACTGGTCATTCGGCTCTTGGCACTCCATGTCTTCAACTTGCAAGCCTTGAGACATCATCTCCTTAGTTACCCCTAGCCTGGGGGGTAACAGTATCAAAAGGCAATTAAGAGGTTAAAAATGCAAAAAGTACTGAGGAAAGGGTATCTTAAGTAGCAAGCGCTCCCTCTACAAAGGTGCCGATAGAAATGGATTTAATGACACCATAAGCCACAAAGTAATCCCTAATTCGTATCACTATCACTCTTACTCTTTAAAGGGTTTCTTTATTTACCGCTTCCCTTAGGACCTACCCCTCTACTTGGGTCTTTTATTTCCTATCTAATTTGGCACACCTAATAGGGTTGGATGAAGACCCTCCCATACTCAAACTTTCCAACTCACATGAAGTCTTGGGTTGGTGTGATGCTTGAAGGGGATACCGAGGTGAATTATTTACATGGCTTATATGTTAAGGAACAACTTACTTTGCATGATTTAAGGACTAATATTTCTTATGAACATTGGCTTACCTTGTCTTATAATCTGCTTTGTTTTGGATGGCCCTAACATGGTTCTTTGAGGGATGTCCTGGGCTTGTACCCGGGATGTTGTGCCTTTATTGTAGGACTTTGGCACATGTGATGCAGAGTAATGAGTCATCCACTGACTCACCACCTTGATGGCACATAAATGGGTTGAAATCCCACAGGCTGGGCATAGTACCACGAGGCTTATTATTCACTGGATCAAGGATGTTGTAGCAGTAGATAGCCAAACACTATGCAGAGACAAGATGCAACTCCCTCCAGCCTAGACACAATGCCCTAAACCTTTGACGTCACGCTCCATTTGATCATGACGTCATCTTCTAGGGTTTGATGACATTGGGGTTTGATGGACAGTTGGGATACTAGTGATGATTGGGATGACCTTGGGTGAGGAGATACACCATTTGCCATCACTTCACCTTGGATTGGTGCCATGTGGACTTTGGAGTCCCTCTGTTAGCCTAGGAAGGCTCGACGTCACACACGTTTGTCCCTTATGATGTACTTTTTGGATTTTAGCATTTTTGTAAAGGTTAAATGAGGGGTCGACCCCACTTCAAATTAAAGTTATGTTATGTTATGTTATGTGGACAAAACGCTAGGCCTAGCCTCATATATAAAGGCTAGTGTCATTTTCATTTTGGATCATCACAATTTCCTCACACTTGTGGGGTAACATCGTTAAAAAAGTTTGCCATTTCAGCCTCTCTGGTCTTTTTCTCTTATGCACTATGCTTGAAGGAGGATCTATTGTGGATGGTTTGCTCATTTGGATGGATAATTTATGCAATTAGGGTTTTATGCTCTTGATTCTTGGATGAAGCAAGTAATTATCTGCAATTCTATTGTTTCTTGTTGATGTAAATGGTTAAATTGCTATCTTGTTACAAGTGTCTTGTTTGTTGAAATCCTAAGAGCAAGACATAAGTGCTTCTCTTCCTCACAAAATTTTATTTGTTGAAGTTTATGAAACATCCTTGTTAGGGTTAAAAGCCTAAGGCCCAAAAGTGCTTGCACTTTAGGGTTTAACCCTAGACATTTGATCCTTGACTTAAGTGAAGCTATAAGAAGGGAAAAACGATATCTAAGGCCCAAACGTGCTTGCACCCTAGATATCATCTTCCTTAAAGTCTAAAGCCCAAGGCCCAAACGTGCTTGCACCTTAGGGTTTAGACTTTACCTCTTTTGTTTCACCTAGATCAATCTTCAAGTTTAATGCATTTGAGACTTCATAGGCTCTAGAAGGACAATGACACTGATCTAGGAGTGATATTGTGGTTAGAATAGTTTTTAAAGTCAATCTTCTCAATCTATCAAACATCCTTCTAACTTTACTAACCCTAACTCTAGCAAACTTTGAGTATTTCTTGTTGTTGTTATAAAAGTTTTCTACAATCACTGAAAATTACATTAGATTGTTGCATACACCTATCTAAAAGCGACTTAACTTATTCATAAACTACATCTGGCAATTGGATAATAATCTATTGGTATAATGCTTATTTTTCATGATCAATTGTTGTGTTTTTGAGCATTATTTCTTGTTGTTGTTGCAAATCTTTTATTACTGTCATATAATTGTTTACTGTTGTAATTTGCAATAGCCATAGCATTTTTGCTTGTCTACTGTCTAAAGAAGTCATTATTGCATGCTTTAGCTTAGCAATTGTCAATATACGCTGCACATTGTTCATTGTTTCGGATAGGTACAACAATTACCTTGCAACTCTTCATTTCCTTCCTAGACCTAGACCTAACTAACAGGTGATCAAGATAGGTGGTTGTAGGCTTGGCTATTTCTTGCTATTTGCTCCCTTGAGGTCACTAGGGAAGCCTCCCTTGTGGTGGAGATTTTCCATCACTAAAACGAGGGAAGATTCTACTTAGATGATAGTGGTAGGTTCTTCCATAGTTACACAAGATTTGAGGATCTTGTGGAGGGCTCGAAAGTTCTACTTAGGTGATAGTGGTAGGTTCTTCCAAAGAAGGATATGAACGGGATAAGGGCTAATCAAATGCATCTCATCTATTGTGGTGGCAAAATATGCTATAATAAATGCCCCTTAATGTGTGAGGTCAGAAGGGAAGTTGATGGTTGAAATACATTATAATAATGCATGGGAAGTTGTTGAGTGGGGCTAGGTGGAGTTCACCAGACTTCGGACTTGAAAAGCACTTGTAACAGAAACCAAGGTATTAGATTACTCTCTTCTCGAGGCAGCCATACCCATGCTCAGGTGTGGACAAGCATTGCCCCCAAATCAAGTACATTGCATATCTATGAAGTATATATACAAAGAAGTGATAATGGGCATGACAAAAATACATGGTGGATCCATGTCAAAATAGATCATAGCCAGGAACAATACATAGTGGATCTATGTCTCATAATATATCAGGAGGATAACCAAAACAATGAAATGAAGAAATTGATCCTCCAAAAGTACCAATATCATAAGGGTGTTTGGTACTGTCTTACGTAGCTGAGGCAACAACATAAAGGGGAGACACTACTATGGCCCAAGGTCTTCAATCCTAACTCGCCTAGGGTATGAATCCTCACCATGTGAATAAATGTGCTGATGTCGAACATGGGCTAATGGATGAGCAAGTGGACTAGGGTTTACACAAGAGGGCGAATGGACTAGGGTTCTTGGCAGCTGTGGACTAGGGCTTGTGCAAAACTTACGTTATCTTCTTTCGTCAAGATTCCATCAACCATCCAGATCCATGGAGGCAATGTGAGGTGCTTATGAAGGCTATATTTATTTGTCACAAACTCGTATCCAGACGCTGGCATGCTCTCTCCTAGGAGCCGCATTGGTCCCTTGAAATCATATCCAGTTGTTGGCATGTTCTCTCCCAGGAGTCACTTTGGTCCCTTGTTGTCTTCTGATGAAGAGTGCCACAAAAGACTCTCAAATTGACTCACTTCACTCTAGGGCCTACACGATAAGGCAAAGAACGGTTATTTCGTAGGTTCCTTCCAACTTGATATAACTGATTAACTCCTGTCATTTCCATCCCTGATATATGTAGGCACATACTCTTTTCTACATGAGATCTGTGTACATGGATTATGAGCTTCAATTGGTTGATTACTCTCAAGATACGATCTTAGAAGATGACATTTTTGTCTCCTATGGGCCTCTTGATGTTAAGATCTCTAGGGCCATGAGGGGTTTCGGGCATGAACACTTTATACTTGCCAAAAATTTGGATAGGGGGTTATGGTCAACAGTCCTGGTAGTTTTGTCCCCACATGAGCCTTGTCCTACAAGTAGAGTCTAGCTGGCAAGAGGAGGGCCCTTTATGCTATTCCTCGATG